>CM062819.1:363848112-364121722 GCA_031772625.1 Pinus tabuliformis
TTACCATTTCCGTCTAGTAGTTAAAAATCACGCTCAATCTGACCCATAAGAAGAGACCCCTTATTAGTCCCTGCCATCTGGCATTCGGCAGGGACTATTGTAATCGATCGGCAGGGACTTAGCATTAGTTTCAAGTTCTATTACTGTGCTATACTGTGCTTATTACAAAGTTTTCTCAAACGCTCTCAAACGCGCTGTGCCGGATAACCAAACTTTACCAAACTTTTATTTCGAACTTAACTTTTGCCATCTTATTTGGCCTCTTCCCGAGGCGGAAGAGGCCCGACCATAGCTTAAATTGGTTTTAAGCCTGCTGCATTCTGGCTAACCGTTAACGGGTTTGAACTAATGCCAGCATTAAATCTGAGGCATTTTATGTTCTTATTGCATTTGAGCTATCTGAGGAGGCTGAACCGGTTGATATCGTTGTTGCAATGTGTCACTCTGCATGCAGAACAGATGCTGTCTTTCTTGCCTCTTTGCTGTGATACATTCCCCGCCCACTTTCCCTTGCTGCATGAATTCCTCGAGCTGCTTCCCTGTGGGAGGATAGGAGCGGAGAAAGACTAATAGCTGGAGCTGGAAGCTGGACCGTGGGAGGATAGGAGCGGAGAAAGACTAATAGCTGGAGGAACGCCTGAACAACTCTCAAATGCTGAGACTGTGGCGGGATTTCTGTGCAGAGGGCGCAGATCATTCAGGTAAATCAATTTAAATCCTGCATGTCTATGAATACTTAATTTACATGCATCTACACTGTACAGAGCATTCGATGCTACTTACATATATTTACTTCTGAACGAATTTCGAATAATTTCATTTCCATAGAAATTTCTACAAAACTACTGAAATTATTTAAAGTTCAAAAAATTTCATTCACAGTTACCTCCTTGCAGGTCTTGGTCGCAGCTTTTATGGAGATTTGCCTGTACGCGTATATCATGATAAGTATGTTATAGGCATTATCTGTTTCCTTCGGAATTTTCCATTTCCCTTTAATACGTTCAGGATTGGTAACAAGTCCAATCTCCACTCAGGCACCGCTGAATAATCAGCCCTGAAGTCCAAAATCCAGAACAAGTTGGTTGTGACTGGATTAAAACCCATCATACATACCAATTAGTTGTTGTGATTATAACAAGCTACAGGAATATAAAAGAAAAAGGATTATCAACCAAAAAAGCTAGCAATGCATGATATCAAAACACAGTGACACACTAAAAATAGCCCAAAAATGAAAGCAAGGAGTTTCCATAAAGGTGGGTAATTGTGTACATACCTCAATGGAATCGACTGTAAGTAAGAGGACAATAGTTTTCTCGCAAAATCTCTGTTTCTCCTCTGCATCCCTGCACAGATGCCGACGATAGGCATAGTTTGTGAATAGAGATCTGAGCTCCTTCAGCTTGGCCTTTGCTATAGCAAGGTCTCGTAGGCTGCGAAGGTTTTGGGAACGACGAACCAGATATTCCCGAAAGCAGGTCTGAATGATCACAGCAGCATCCTGGGGAGACAACTCCTTCTGCTTCCCCTTACAACTGAGTTGACCAGTTGCTGCAGCTCTCCTTTTGGCCAACACACCCTGCCATGTTACACACAAATAGTTGTCAGCAAAAGAAGACCAAGAACAAGTAATGTGTTTGACAACATTTTCAACATAAGTTTCATCTTTGTCTTGCCTGGATTTTCTTACACGCCTCATCATCATCTGAGTGGCTGCTGCTGCTACTGCTGCTCCCACCGCCTTCTTCAAGTGGAATGACTCGGATCTTAGCATCTGAAGACTTGTTATCATTGATAACAGTATATTTTTCAACTCGAATGGTTTTGAACTCCCCCTGCCGCGCTCCAGGAATTGTTATTGTGATGGGATCGGTGACTTTATTCTTAGATTCTTCCCATTTGTATGAAATCTTGCCCTTCACACCATTATCCCCCTTCCATTCTTGCTTTAAGGACTTCTTCACAGTACATGCACATGGCAGTGGCTTTGCTTTTTCAGGTTTAGTTTCCTTCTTGGCCTTCAAATCCTTGAGCTTTTCCACACTCATCTCCATCGCTGTCATTCGATCAGCCAGGTCCTTCACGAATTCATCCCTGCGGAACTAATCTTTCTCTACTATTCTTTGAACAACGAACGAATCCCCACGTCCTCCTGTGGTCTGTCGAAACCTGCGAATGGTTTTGTGAGAAGGAGTTGTCTCCATCTCCATTGCTATACGATCTGTGCAGGCAAAGGTGAAGGGCTCCTTCTCTATGGCCTTCTTCACATTCGAATTGAAATCGCAGAGCCATTTCTTTCTGATGGCAAAGAAATCATCCTCCAATGGAAAAGGATTCCACTCTAGGTCTAGGTCTGCAACCATCGATTTTTCAAATATGCGTTTGTGGGTTTCTTCAATCCAGGAAGAGGATGGACTTGAGTAGTAGTATTCCACCCAGCTACAGTGCCCCGGCATATTTGTTTGGGTTGGGTAGGAAGAATGTCACTAAAACACAGAGCAAAGAACTCGGGAGCCGAACAAACTGTTCGAAGAAAAATCTAATCTTGAAGACGAAGGTTTTTTCCGGACATTTTCCTATTCTTCATCTCAAGAAATTTTGGGGAACTTGCCTTTACTTCGCAGAGGAAAGGCCATTGAAATACTGTTGCTGGTGTTCTCAGCTGGGACGCTTGCTTTGCCATTGCTGGTGCCTTTGCTAGCCTAGACATTTGTACTGACCACCAGAATATTCCAATCCACCTTCACACAACGGGCACTTTCCAACGGCTCCAAAAAGCATGCATGCCATCGGCACTGGCATTACATTAAAGAGAATCTGTAAGTATATGTCCTTGTAAACAGCGTTAACGCCCTGTGATGTATTTCAGGCCCTGACAAAATTCCCCTCAAACCAAATCAATAACCGGAATTTCTTTTCTTCTCTTTTCCGCCCTTTCCGCACATTGACGAGCTCCACCCTTTTGACGAGCGTATTGACGAGAATGACTGTACAGGAAAGCCAGCCTAAAAGCCAGCCTTAATGGCCATTACACAACCTCTCCTTGAAGTATATAAGTCTACCATCTCGCAAGCAATGAATGTCGGTGCTGAATCCATTATTGTTACCCGGTTGGGGCGGAGGAGATGCTTGCTTGCTCGTGAGGGTGCCATAGACGACTTCTTAACTTCTTGACATCAAGAACCTTTTGTCATTCACAGGAACAGCAGACTGCCAAAAAATAGCGAAATACTAAAATGAGAACTTTACAGAGTATCTACAGTAGTCACCACGGAAAACAAGGTTTTCTTCAAGAAATAAGGACTTGCTGTATGAAATCGTGTAAAAACTAAGAAATCCATGGGCAAATCAGCCTCTCAGGGTAAAAAATGTTTACAGTGAGTCTTGCAAATATTATCAGGGCAGCGTACCAGTAATGGCGGTCACTGTAATTCCTGAGCGATTCCCTCTGAACTGAGCTATTCCAACGCAATAACACTTAATTACGGTTACTCTGGCCCAGTGGGAAATGCATGCACTGCTGCTGACACGTGAAATCCATGCAAAAGGCAATATGTGTGTTGGAGCGACTGCTATTCTGCCCCGTTGGATTGGCCCGCGGTGCCGTTGTGAACCGACGATCTCCATCTGCATTCTTTCGGGAAGCTCCAACTCTTGGATTGATGGTGATGGGACATGTGCCACTCAATAATAAACCACCCTCTCATTTGAGTCGAAAATGGATGATAGCTCTAGGCATCCTTGCAAATTCTCTTCACGTGCATTTTCGCTTTGAAAGCACGCACGCAGATTAATAAACCTGTTTATCTCGACCACGAAGATGTTGGGCTTACATTGTAAAACAATTTTAATATATATGAAATCGCTTCAATACTTCTTACATTGATTTCACACCGAGACAGTCTAGCTAAAGATTCATGATGTTATGCTCTATGTCTGCATCACTGCAGGTATGTCTATTGCACGGTTACATTAGTTTCTATTTTTCAAAAAATACAAGAGTTTGAGATGTGTGTTGAAACAAAGAAATGGAAGGAGAAAACATTGTGGACAGATTTACTAAAAACACAATTAATATATTTTTTTACATAAAATTAAAATATAAACCATATAAATAGTACTCATAAAACTAATAAATACTAAACAACCTATCTAATGTAAACTTTATTCCAAATTTGAAACCATTCTTTTCCTGTTGTGCGAAGCATTATTCCAAATTTGAAACCCTTTTCATGTTGTAGGAGTTATGCATCAGTCTCTGATATTGGGATCAAAGTTGAAACTTGGAAATGGGACGCTTGTATTCTTATCAAGTAATCCGATAAAAAGGCAGATCTGAATTTGTTAATGGAGAGTGAAATTTACTTTATCTTTCCGGGGTCATTTGCTTGTAGCTATAAATTTTCGTAACTTTGATGACCAATTCTGATTTTTCTGCCTTCTACAGCTGCGCTTTATTATGCGACCACGCCTTCGAGTAGGGGTCAGAGTCGATCTGGTTGCTCCATATGACCCTACCCCTAGGCAGGGACTAGTTGCCTTGCAACTCATCTTGTTTAAGTAAGGAACCATTGATGGATTTTGAATGATTGTAACAAAGACATCCCTGTCCAGATCACTCGCCAAAGGTGAGGTATAAAAGGTTGATCGAGAGAAAGGTTACTATGATGCTTGTTGGGCTCTTATGTTGGTTGGTATATATAGACAGAGTGTCCAAATGAGATGTTGTAACAAAGGTAGGTTTGCTTCTTGTCTCGAGTTCATCGATGCAATAGTGATATTTAGTTATATCATTATATATGATTGAGTGGTTGCACTAAATTGATTAATATCCTCTCAGATTGATTCGTTTGCATGAGAGAGATGCCTAATATAATCCTTACATGATTCACCACTTCACTTCGATTCGATTCGTTTCATTTTCAAGTTGTTGTAGGAGCGATATTCAGTCATCTCCTTATATAATATGCACAATTGTGTGTCAATTCAATTTGCTGAGTTCCTTGATTATACACATATGTGTGTGATAAAGGAATCTCACCTATATAATATAGAAAAGAGAAAGGTCATTGATCACGAAAGTGACTTGTATATTTGATATGCTTTGTAGGAAGCTACTTGCTGAAACTTCCTTTTCTCAAAGATTATATATAATGCGATACAAGAGTTTTCTAAAAAGTATTCTCTATGATGATAGTTTTCTTTGATCCAAAGAATCACTATTCCATTTTACCACCGTTCATGACATCTTTTTCATAAACGCTTCACCTGCCCTTTTCTCCTTCCCCCTATAAAAGAAAACTATCCAGGGTTCACTTTATGCTGTCATGCTATTAGGACTCTATACTAACCTTTCTCACCTTCTTTCTCATTCAAAAATGACTCGGTAATGTAATGCGATGGTTTCAAGTCAGAAAGATCTCTTTTTCTCCTTCCCCCTATAAAAGAAAACTATCAGGGGTTCACTTTATCCTGTCATGCTATTAGGACTCTATACTAACCTTTCTCACCTTCTTTCTCATTCAGAAATGACTCGGTAATGTAATGCGATGGTTTCAAGTCAGAAAGATCTCTTTCCCCCTCTTGTTGACGTTTGATTTTATCCGTCTCCACACTTAACAAGGTCGCTCCAATTCAGTTCTCTATGAGTTCCCCAACTGGACACAAAACTGTCCACTATGCACAGCACAATCTTTCACAAAATGAGTTTTCTTTGAAGACCGAGGGGGATAGAGGAGAAGGTGACAACCAAAAGAACCAGATTGGTTTTTTTATTGGTGAAAATGAATTGACCCCTATCACCCCATTCCAAACTACCGTATTTTTCATCGGTAAGTTGTAGTAGTTTCAAGATTGAGGAGCTCTCTATTTCCCTATGAAAAGCACTCTGCTGAAGAACTGGAAGGAGATACTTCAGATATTTCCTCGACGTCAATAAACTTAGATCGAATGGATATAGGTGGTGTTTAAAGCGAACTTGATGATCTTGATTATGCATAGCCTTCGTGTTCCAAATCAGCAAGGCATAGAAAAAATAGAGCTAAGACTATGTTGTCAATGTGAATGTTAGGATAAACATTATCCACACTAGCTCCTTTTATGGCGTGCTGATAAGGATAACCATTATCCAACTAAATTCTTTTGTGGGAAACTCAATCAAAAATTGAATTCCTCCAAATCAGCGGATAAGGCCAACAAAAACGGTGACATTGTAGCTCAAAGAGGAAAAAGTAGTCTACAAAGAGATTTTCTTCGATAATCGAATGGGGAAGGTGTTGTTGTGTTTTAAAACTACCAATCAAGCACACTTCCTAAAAATACCATAATTGAGCGTGACACTCGAGAAATATAGTCATGGTGCTAGGTTTATCAACATACCATTTTTTACGACCTCTCAGATATTCGAACTGGTGTAGAAGAACACCTCCTTGAATCATTATACCATTGGTAGAGTAACGAGTACAACAACTTGGGGTGACTGCTACTCTCATCAATTCCTTATCACTTACCTCTGCAACCTTGCCATACTCTGTTTAGCAAAATATGATACAAGCGTCAACCATTTGGACAAGTTTCGTCATATTGAGAGAACCATACTGGTTTCTCTTTTTGACTATACATGTATTCAACTGACAAATGTTTGGTTGCAATATCCACAGATAAAAATATTTCACTTGTCTTATATGGATTATCAACATAACATAATACTCCAGATTGCCAAATCTGAATCAGGCAAACATGCTTTCCTATAAATATAAGTGATACATATGTGAATAATCTTTTATGTGGGAATTTTAATCATTTTCCTATAGCTTCAACTGCATTTGCAAGTATGATCCTCATAACCAAATCACTAGCAACAAATATCAATATCTGAATGCTTCATTTACCCACCTATTTAATTTACTTTTAAAGAATTGATAGAGAATCTTTCTTTCTGTTATTGTTCTAATTAAAATAGATATGATTCAGTAGAATCCAACTACAAAATTATCCATATCTCAACATGTGACGGGAATCGATTTTGAATGCGTGAACTTAAATGTGTTTTCAAACGTGTATTATTATATCAAGAGAAGTGGTAATGCTTTTCTTTGGACCCATCGAGGATGCCTGGTGTATTTCTGAGAGTGACGTGGATGTCAACAATTTTGGCACGTGTTAATGGCCTATGCCTTGGATTTTGATTTGGGTCCACGCTCGATTTGTTTTCATCACACAAGCTCTTTTTGTATCACACTTATATAGCTTTACAAGTTATATACCTATATATATATATATAGATATATATATTCTCCTGTATGTTCTTCAAATTAAAGAAATATATTATATATATATAACCTTGATATCACAGCTATAATATTGTATCAATAACACATAAAGATTTCGTTGGTGATAACAATTTTTCTTTCGCATGCACAATTATACCTCCTCGTCAGTTGTTGCCTCTCTTCTTCACCGACATTTTCTAACACTTTAGAGAGATAAAAAAACATTAAACACTACAAAAACACTTTTCTGATTATATGTAAATGTGGCCATTCTAATTTGAGATAGACTATATATAACCCATAGCCCAAGCTCTTACGTGTTGATTTATTCATACATACTTCACAACAGTATAAAAAATATTGTATCTAATTAAATAATTAAATCATCAAAGAATATTTGTAATACATACAACTATAGAAGAGAAATCCACAATTTTTTTTTTTTTTTTATCACCATACGTTCTTTACCAATTACCAAATTATTAGCAATTATAAGAACAAAGACTTTCAGAATATATAAGTATTGCTTGAAAAAAAAAACTCAGGATAGACATGTAAAATTCAAACTGACTCTACCCTTCTTTCTTCAATATCTAGTGATCTCAATCAAGGTTTTAAACTAGTTATATTTTTAAGTGATTGTTAGCTTCATGGGCCATGACCCAGGTTCAGCGTTGAGAAGCCAAGAAAATCCCTACACTACTAGCCCTTTTGGCATCAATCCATGGAGCGTCGACTGAATTCTCACCAGAAGAAGTATGGGGGGATGTAGGAACCAAGTTTCCGCATCTTGAAATAGTCGTGATGTCAATTTTATACCCTTACTTCTATATTTGCATAGATCGATAAGCCTTTAGGGCTTATCGATGTATTTCCTCTTCTGTCCTCCACAAAGGTATCCAACTGTCCTTCGCGCAACCCTAAATAATGATTCAGGCACTTAAGCACCTCTGTAACTATGTTAATGTCTCATTTCCCTAATTATCTTAGTGGCTATCCAACTTTATCATGCAATTAAGAGTACCCTTGCGTAAACACATATTATTACTTGTGTTCAAATAACAGATAGAAACAAATACATTCGCACATTAACATTATAAAGTAAACCCAGAACATAACATATCATAATTGGATGCAATAATTAGAGATATAAAACATAGAGATTCCAGAATACTCCTCTTTATTTATGATTCAAGTTCCCAGTATAGACTCTATCCACCCTGTGCACGCAACTGCAAGGGTCCACACACTTAGCCGTGGATCCTCTTCCTACGCTAAGAATCTCACTCTTAGTTCACCCAAACTTACCAATGAATCATGACTTCTAACTTACTTATTGTACTGTCTTGTCTAAGATCTCAAAAATCAACACAACTTATCTAGGCTAAGGGCAGAAAACCCTTTTAACTTTAGACACCTTCGCACACCATGACCATAAAATGTAGATACTTTAAATTTATTTACAGAAAATCTGTTCCTTTTGCCCCAAAACTTGGGTGTTTAACCCTAAAATTCACCCCCAGAGGACCCATTCCCAACAAGGCCCCAACATAAACATGGTGACTCGCCCTGGAGTCACTCGAATGGCGTGGATATCTTGTCACGAAAACCTCCTAGCTCAACCTAGACAACTGCTACCTCGATGACGTACTGTGTTTCCACCTACTTCAGCTCCTTGACCAACTATTATGTCACTGGCCCTGCACTATCAGCCTATAGCTTCTGCTGAGTCTCTTGCAGACTCGCCAACTTGCCTTCAATGGTGGCCGTGATCTCATAGGCCTCATCTAACCAAGGCTTCAAGTGAGCCTTCAACACGGCTTCCTTGTGTTACACTGTGTCTACCTATTCCATCAGTTCCTTGGCCTCCTGTAACTTCACAAGCCTCGACATGATGGCAACAGGTCACATTGTTTCCTTAACCTCATTGTAGCACTGTCGTAGTTCTCTTGATTCTGTCTCTAGCCTCTGTACATTGGGGTCCTATTGTAGGCTAGTGAGGACCTCGAGTGACTGCTCAAAAAGTGTCGTGAAATCCGTCACTGCACTTGCTACTGCTTCTACTGCATCTACGACAACAGTTGTGCACTGCTCCCTGACTTCTGGCAGAGTCGAAGGTTGGGCCTTCAACTGCAACTCCATGATATTGATATTCAGCTCTAGCTGAACCTTGGCCAACTCTGTTTTCGAACTTGCACATCGACTGGCTCAGCCTCAAGGATGTCCAACTCTAGGACAGGCTGGTATGCTTCATCCACAACCTTAGTGAGGCGTTGATTCTTATCTGTGACGTCAATCACAAGGTTGATGGTGGAGTCGTCCTGTACAACCATCTAAGCATTGTTGAACTTTTTCTCACTGATCACCTACAAAGCACGATGATCGCGAGCCCGAAGTTCGGTGATCACACCGTCTTACAAAAGGTAAAGCACTTCGCTAGGAAGCACTACGAGATTAAGTCCCATGCCCTTGAGGGCACTGACAATGGTTTTTTCAGCATTGTCGTCATCGCCAATGCTCCGTCTGGCAGCACTATAGCTTGGGGGTCCCTAGCGTGCAACATCTTCACGATTTTGAGGTACCAAGGACCAAATTGGTGGCATTCGTACTGGTCAGAGTTTGTCACACATGGATCTACAGCTCCAGTAGACCCGTTTGAATGGCCCCTAATGCATGTTGCTGCTGCTACTCAAACTGTTGTAGCAGTTCCACGGTGGCATCTTGCACCGTATCCCCTATATCATTTAGATCACCCTGTGTCATGGTGATCGTTTCCAAAGCCATCTTGTTCGCTTTGGACTTCTTCCATGGCCCTATATTTTCTATACCCCTAGTGAGCTTGATACAGAACAGAGTCGTCTCCGCGTTCGCTCCTCCTTGTATCATCTGTTCATCCTCTTCTTCCTCTATCTTTGGTGAAGGTGACCTCAGACCTTTGTCAGACTTTCTCTCGTCTTCTCTTGCCTACCCACCTGACTGTTTCACAGCAGCATGCTCTGTCTTAGCCTTGTGACCAGCCTCCTTTTTCCTCTTCATAGCCAACTATTCTATCTTCAGCTTAGCCTCTTCCTTCTTGAGTTGTGCGGTGGTCTTACTCGATCGCATAGCCAAGTCCGATGTAGTGTGCCACTCTGCCAGCCAGCAGTCAAGGACCGCACTGATCGCATCATCTGTGGCCAAATAGGGCAATTCGTGCCACCTTCACTAAGGGTCCTTTCATGGCCATATTGAAACGTGGTGCACCTCCGCACAACCTTCCCTACTAAGAGTTGCGTTGCCACTTCGACCGCAGGGTCACAAATGCTTAAAATGGTGTAACCGCGTGGATTCTTTACCAACTTGAATTTTTCTGTCATGGTCTTCATGAGGGCATGCTCGCTAGCCTTCCCACCAAACATCATTACTAGATTTTCCCTTATGTACGACAACCACATGATCCTATGTATCAACCTATCAGTGATAGCTATTGGCTCATCCAACCACAAACACCCATTGTGTACCAAGCACAACAGCTGCTTTATTACCACCATTGTGATGGGTGCACGATTGTATTGTGAGACCCATAGCAGGTTGGGCAGTCCTGCCTTATCCACACCTCTCAACCACTTCCGGGGCTGCAACACAGTTACTCCAGTGGTTTTGTGGAACACGCGGTGCATGAGTTAATTCGTTTCTAGGTGAGGAAACCACTTTGTGTCTGCTAAATTCTAGTATTCTAATTTCAAAAGGGGGACACGCCTAAGCATGGTCCTTCGAACACAATTTGGTCTACAAGAGGGGTGTGTGTAGGGTGACCTTACTTTCATCAATGTCTTTGGGCACCTTGGTCTTGCCCCTACATGAAGGAACATACTCAGGCAAATTATTGATGGAGTCACACCCCTCAATCTCAACATCCTCTGTTTCCACCCCCACATCCTCATCGTCCATTGGGATATCCTTAATGTCCTGTTCTTAGGGATCTAGGTTAATCGTCTTACCCTTTTCCTATGCAGTGGGCTTATCCTTCTGTGGGTGTTTTCTGGGATATGCACGCACCAACTGCAGTGGTGCAGCCTGCTTTCCCTTCTTTTTCTTGGGACCCTCCTTGGTTGGGGTAGGCCTTGGTCTAGGTGACCATGGTGACTTCAGTACTTTAGCTGGTATTTCTGTAGGCGCAACCTCCGGGGCAGCTTCTTTTGCTGCCATAGCCACCTCCGGAACAACTCCCCCGGCTGTTGTTGCTTCCACGGTCATAGCTTTAGTGAGCGTCAACATAATTCTATGTAATAACTTCTGATTCGCCTGTGGAAATGTCTTAATCACAGAAATTGCTAGCAGAAGTTCGAAGGTTCCATAGTTCATGTGTGCTTGAGAGCTCAACAACTCAATTCTCAAAATCCCAAGTGGTTTTCGTTGGGCAGCCACCTGTAATTTATATACACTTCCAAATTCAAATCTGACTGTTCCCCCCAAATCGATCATTAATGCCAGATTGGTAGTATATTTCCAAAGATCTTGCCCATAAATTCTGACTTAAATTCCACCCCCCCACTCCATTTGGCCATTCCTTCATCGTCAAATCATGAACAATGACTTTAACAGTCACTTTTTGGCTGTTCTGCATGGTTTCTCCCGCCGTAGCACAATCGTCTACGTACTGTTGTGGACTATGTGACATTCCGTCATTTCATGTAGTTCTTCCTTTGCACAACTCTCCAACTCGGGCAGTGTAGTTTATAGTGCCACACCCCCTTTCAGCTACCTGGAGCGCTAACATTGTGCTTCCCTCATATAATCACCTAGCTAGATCACCAATGTATGGCTTCAATCGACTGCCATTCACCTTCCCTCGGAAGGGTTCTCCATTCAAGTTGACCAAGTGAACTGCTCCACCATCAGTGATCTCCTTGATGACATATGGCCCTAGCCAGTGTATCCGAAATTTCCCTTGAAATTTATCCAATTTAGTGTTATATAACAAGACGAGATCATTTACCTTGAATGTATGTCGTTTGATGTGCCGATCATGCCATGCCTTTTCTCACTCCTTTTGAACTTGTTGATGAAATCCAGCCAGAAATCATTCCTCCTTAAGCTCTGCTAGCTGCATGACCCTCTCTTCTAGGGCTCCGCAGTCTGCCATTCCTGTGAGTTCTGCTATGCGCAGACTAGGTACAATGTATTCAATTGGAATCAAAGCTTCTATGCCATACATGAGCCTGAAAGGCATTTTCCCAGCCAAATTCTTGCAAGTCGCTCTGTAGGCCCATAGCACCACTGGTACGTTCACATCCCAGTCATTTCTCTGAGCATTGAAGACCTTTGCCAGTGTGTTCTCTAGTATCTTATTGAATGCTTCCACCATCCTATTGGCTTGCAGGTGATAAGGCATACTCTTCTGATGATACACCTGAAATTCTTCAGTCAACACGATGATTGTTTCATTAAGAAAGTGCGTACTGTAATCGCTCATCAAATCTTTAGAAAACAACATATTTTCAATACGTATTCAAAAATAAGCTTTGCCGCTTTCATGCCTATACAGTCCTTCACAGGCTACGCCTCTGCCCACCTGGTCAAATACTTAGTTACAGTGATGATGTACTACACACCTGTCTTCTTTCCTTGAGGCTGAATTGGACCCACAAAGTCAATCGCCCATTTCTCGAATGGTTGTAATGTCACCAATGGCATCAAATGTAGTTCATCCCTCCGTGATGGTCTACTAGTCTATTGACATGCATCACATAACCTACAATATGCTTTGGCATCCTTACGAAGGGTTGGCCACCACAACCCAGCATGTAGAACCTTCTACGTTGTTTCTTTTCCTGCATAATGTCCTCCTGCAGCTCCTCCATGAGCCTCCACGAGAATTTTTCTTCATTCAAAGTCAAGTACATAATGTCACAATATTTTGTCTAACCCAATTTTGTACAAGTACCCTGCAGTGATGGAGAATTCTATCATGCACACTACTAACTCCTTCTTCTGCTGGCTTGTATACCCTTCTGGAGCGGTTCTCATCATCAAGAAATGTATGATATTTTCTAAGTGACTGTCCATGATGCGCACTGCAAAAATCTATGTGTCAGGCAACCCCTCCTCGAAATTAGTAGGTTCCTCTCCCATTTCAATGCACGACAGATGATTAGGTTCTACATTCAGTTGTCCTGGCTTCACAATAACTTCAAAGTCACACTCTTGGAACAACATCAACTATCAGTAGATATTCGCCCCCAACAGAGGCTTATTGACCAGGTATTTCAATGTAGAATGATCAGTATACATATTAAAATGTTCGCCGAGCGAATAGTGCCTGAATTTTTGGAGTGTGTACACCATGAATAGTCCTTCACGCTCTGTAGTGGAATAGTTCTTCTCAGCCTTGGATAGCTTCCTAATTGCGAACATTATAGGATAGTCCAATTCCCCCTCACCCACCTGTGTCCGCACAACCCCCATCGCAATACATGAGGCGTCCACGTCCACATGAAATTCCTTCTTCTAGTACGAGAAGACTAGGATTGGCACACTGACCATTTTCTCTTTCAGCACATCCAAGCTCTTCTGGCATTCATCATTCCAAGAGAATGTAGCATCCTTTTTCAACAACTTCTCCATGGTCATGTTGATCTAGGCATAGCTCTTGATGAACTTCCTATACTGTCCAGTATGCCATAGAGTTGCACACAACTACTTCACATTCCTAGTAGGATCCCGGAAGGGACACAAAAAGACACCTTTTTAGGTTGGGTTCTATCTGGTATCTCCGACATGTATCTAACATCAACTGCAGGCTTGCCACATGACACTTGACCAATCCAAACACTGTCCAATCATCAATGTATACCTCCAGAAACTTATGAATGAAGTCCTTGAATGCCGCAATGACTACGCAAGAAAAGATTGCTAGCGTGTTCTTCAGCCAAAAACAGATTACGGTGTGTTGAAAACATCCCCATTCAGTCATGAAGGTCATCTTTCTTGTATTATCAGGTGCGATTTTGATCTGATGGTACCGAGAGAACCTATCAGTGAAAGAGTATGCTTCTTGGTTGCCTACATTATCTAGGACCTCGTTAGTGAATGGGGTTGAGAAAGGATCATGCATGCAAGCATCATTCAGCTTCCAGAGATCCACGCATATCCTTATAACTTCTTTCTATTTCTTTTCCTAAACCACTATCAAGCTTACCCACTCAGATTCTTCCACTGGTTCAATAATTCCTGCCGTGAGCATCTTATCTATCTCAGTGTGAACCCTTTCCTTATACTTAGGATTAAGACGGTAAGGTCTTTGTTTTACAAGTTTTGGATCTGATTTCGGGGTGATCTTCACAACAAAAAGGTCTCTTATTATCCCTTTTAAATCAAAAAAATTCATGGGGAACAAATCCTGATATTCATGGAGGAGCTCAACGACCTTATCTACTGTTGCATCATCCTAATAGTTCCCAATATTTGTAAATTTTGCTTCCACCTTTGTGCCAATGTTGACTTTCCTAGTTTTCAGTGGGGTGGTTATGTATGGATCCTCTACCTACAGACCCTCAACCTCATGGTGATCTTCAGTTTCCAGAATAATAATCTTTCTGGGGTCCTCATCTTCTTCTTTAGCGGTCATGTTATAGAATTCTAGTGCATGACTCAGCTAGGTAGTCCAATCAGGTTGGACCGGGTCCAAAGGATCTTGTGGGATCCTAAAGATCACTGCTTTAACCTCCTATAGCACTGTTTCAATACAGTCAAACCCATCCTCAAAGCTAAACGTCATTATAAATCCCTAGCACAAAATGTCCCATTCTTCAGTGCCATGGCAGAGCTCTATTTCCAAGTACCAATTCATTCGTATGATATCCAGGGTATGACAAAACAAATGCACCCATTCAGACTGTGGATCCACTCCATAAGCTTTAATAAATTTGGCTAGGTGATCACACAGATCATCCCTTCCATCATACTTATCTTTCATCCACACTTTCGTATGCTTAAAATGTATTCTCTTCATCCTCCTATAGTCATGCCAATCATTGAAATTATCCTTGTGCGTACCCAACCATCTTGTGGGAGTAGTGCATAGTACCCAATCCAAGGCCTGGAAGCGATGTTTCTCTAAAACTTCTCTCTCAAATGCATCCAAAAAGTGATCAACATTAGTTAGCCCATCATAGTGAGGCAGATCCCTGACTTAGAATGACACACAGTGCAATGAGTTGGTCATCATATTATAGCGTAGCATAGATACTTCATGCAGCCGATTTTGCCAGTTCTCTAATTCTTCATCTGAATTTGACGTAACGGAGGTCTCGCGGTCCCATGCAATACATCCATTCTCTTCTGGATTTACCCAATCCTAGTATTGCGTCATTATCTTGTAAATTTGGTTCAAATCGTCATCACTTTCATAATCGCGGACAGGTTCTATATAGCGCAGTCCTTCCGTAGGATCCAGTGGCACCACCACACTGAACGACTTCTTTTCAAATATCATCTTTCACTTCTTTATGTTGATTACCCCATTCATGTTAGTGGCCCAATCGATTCCAAGGAGCGCAGGGTAGGGATTGCTATAATCCACAATCTCTATTACTTCAAAATCCGCTAGTGTGCTCATGCCCTCGATGTCAACTGTTACCCCTTGCAGCCTCCCCATTGGGATAATTTTCTGTTGATTCACCATTCTTAACTAGATTAGAGACCACTAGAGCGTAGGCCTCCCCATTCTTTCACAAGTCCATTTTGGCAAAACATTCATGTTGAACCCAAGATCTAGGATAACTTGGTCCATTTGGTATTCCCCTATCTGTACGGTGAGTCTCATTCCACGCCCAGTCCTTGCCTTGTACTTTCCAAGCTTCCATACCATGCATGGTTCACTAGTAGCGCCATCCTTACCAACGCACTGATTGATCCGTTCTTGCAGTCCCTTCAGAGCCTTACTATCACGAAGCAGTTTCATGCAGGTCTCCAATAATGTGGTAACCATGGATGGGTCCATTTCTTCAACTGGCTTCCCCTGACTTCCTAAGGTAGAGGCCTCAGTGAATATTTTCTTTCCTTCCATAACAGTTTCTTTTGCGTGCCCTAGATCATACCCAATCTCTTTTTTTGGTGATTTTAGAACCCATTCACCTCCTGCACGTTGCTTGCCTTTATCCTCAACAGTCATAGTTCCACTTCGAACCAAAATGTTTACCTTAGGGTCTTCCTCACGAGGCTAAGCCCTCATCATTTGGAGGTTCTGCATTGGCTACGGATCCTGCGCCCCCTTTTCATGAATCTTAGCGAGTAATATGGGGCAATCCTTAATCGCATGGTCAAACTAAGTACATTAGCGGCATGAAAATCATGTTGGATTTGGACAGTCCCTCGTGTAGTGTCCTAGGCTTCCACAATTTTAACAAATCAACTATCCTCATCCTCTACTAGGCCCTCCTCCACCTTGGCCTCGGTCGTGCCCCTGATGCTCACCTCACGTTCCTCCAATGCCTTGGTCTAGAGGTCATGTTTTTGCCTACACCCTATATGCAGGTGTCCTATCCATCATTAATTCACAACTACAACAATTTCTCTCATCGTGACCTACCTATTGACAGAAATTAAAAATGAGTTGTTGTGGTGTTTGAACGAATTTCTACAGTAAATGGCAATTGTAGGTCGTTGTTTCCCAGCCACCTAGAATTTAGCGCACCATAGCGCTAGTCCTGTAATTGGCCCTGCCATAGCCTCCGACAGTAGAGGCATTAGTCCCCCTACTGCAACATAGTTTGTGAAGAGTAGTGATCCTTGTCATGCCCCTGACCCTTGCATTTTAGGCACCAAACTTCTTTGCGTGCCTCTGGTCGAGCTGTTCTGTCCTTCTTCATACTTTGCATTTTGAGACAAAGGTTTCGCAACTGCGCATGAATCTACTGAACACTCAGATTAGCATCCTGCATTGGTGTCTCATGCAGCCTCATTACGATTTCTAGAGCTTTTGCCTAGGTTCCAATCTTTTGTTGTGATAATGCAACCCTTAGGTAGGGCAGGAGCAAGGCCATGAAAAATTCGTAGTGCTCCCAATTAGTTAGGTCCATGTTGGCCTCAACGATCATACATTTCAACCTTTGGTCCAGATCCCATGGTGTCCCCCAAGGATTCATCATGATCTCATTGAACCCCACAATTGATTGTGCTTAAGACTTAGGTCTACTAAATTCTCTATTCAGCACGGCCTAGATATCTACCAATGTGGACGTTGGGTTATTAGTATTGTACTTAATGTATCACGTTAGTGCATGATCCTGCAAAGTAATGACTAGCATAGCTTTCTTCATTTGGTCATTCGTGATACCCTCGGCTTCCCATACAACCTTAGTGATGAACCGAAATTGGTCTAGATCTTCATTACCTACACCCTTGAATACAGGTAGCTTTACGGAGTTCGCCATGTTGAAAAATGGTGGAGGTGGCAGTGGTGTGGGCGATGGGGTGAGAGGTGGGGGTAAGGATGGAGGTGGTGTGGATGGATGGGATGAGGATGGAGGTGATGTAGGTATTCGCGGGAACCCTTGTCTTAGTAGCTGAAAAACACTTAATGGAGAAGACTGTGATTCTCCTTTCTCATCAGTCAAAGGAGGCTAGATTAGGGGGCTATACTCAGGACCTTTTCTTCCTCCATTCCTGAAAGAATTTCCACTTCGCATAGCTCTTAACATCAAGGTAACCGCATAACCCACTGTTCATAGAAGTGCATCTTAATCCAAGTATTTAGTGACCTTAAATACTTACCTAGTGGTCCTTTAAAGAAGCAGCGCTGTGCTTCGCTGTAACTGACAGAGGTATCGACTGTGAACTCTATCACAAATCGTCCTATGATGCGGTCGAGCCAATGGTCGACAATGCACACGATCTTATCTTCAGACACTTCCAATCTCCTTACTAACTCTAGTGTCCTAACAATTGGAGTGTCAAGCCTCCACCTTCCTTAGTCATCTACCAAGTTCGCGATCCACTTGTATAGCTCCATCGAGAAGGAACAAAAGAAGATTTCATGTATTTCTATGTACATGTATCTATCCAATCACTGTTCTTTTGTTACTCGCGGATTCTTGTTTTCCTGTGTCGCGAGTTCGTGGATATTTCTGTCTAACCTATTTTTGATCTCTTTCTTAGTTGGATTCCAATGATATGACATCACACCTCTCATTATCGAGATCTGGGTCCCGACAATGGAACCATTTTTTGCCATGATGGGCCCTGACCTAGGTTCAGCAATGAGCAACCAATAAAATCCCTACACTATTGGCCCTTTTGGCATCAATCCATGGAGTGTAGACTGATGTCTCACCTGAAGCAGTATGGGGGATGTAGGAAACACGATTCTACAGCTTGAGATAGATGTGATGTAAATTTCATAACGTTACTTCTATCTACATGCATATCGATAAGACTTTAGGGCTTATTGATGTATTTCCTCTTTCTTCCTCTGCGAAGGTATCTGAGTGTTCTTAAAGCAACCCTAGACAATGATTCAGGCACTTACACACCTCTGTAACTATGTTACTATCTCGTTTCCATAATTATCTTAGTTGTTAGCCAACTTTATCATGAAATTAAGAGTACCCTCGCGTAAACTCATATTATTACTTGCATTCAAATAACAAATACAAGCAAATACATTCATGCATCAATTTAGCATTATAATGTAAACCTAGAACCTAACATATCATAATTGGATGCAATAATCAGAGAAAGGAAACACAGTGATTCTAGAATACATCTCTTTATTTATGATTCAAGTTTCCAGTAAAAACTTTATCCATCCTTTGCACATAGTTGCAGGGTTCCATGCACTCAGTTGTAGACTTGCACCCTAGGCCTCTGCCCACTTAGCTGTAGATCCTCTTCCTACGCTAAGACTCTCGCTCTTAGCTCACCCAAACTTACCAATGACTCATGACTTCTAACCTACTTATTGTATTGTCTTGTCTACTTGGACCTTCTAAGACTTCCCTTTTTATACAATCCCGTGGTCCACAGACCATGGGTAGATCTCCAAAACTGACACAATGTATCTACACTAAGGGTGGAAAACCCTTTTAACTTTAGACATCTGTGCACTCTGCGAACACAAAATGCGGAGACTTTACATTTCTTTACGCAAAATTCAGCCCTTCTGCCCAAAAATTTGGGTCTTTAACCCCAAAATTGACCCCCAAGGGACCCATTCCCAACAATGATCCCTTTGTGCAATTGAAAAAAAGCATAGTTACATTCTTGTCAAGTAGTATAGGAGATTTCACTCTTCACATTAAAGTATTAAACTTTAACAAATTTCAAAATCCATAGATCGAACAACTTCAATTCAAAATTATGTTCCATTTCAAAATCCTCCTCCAATAAATCCTTTTAAGGTTTAGTTTCAACCTTTATGGATTCTACTGCCTTAGGGAACTACTCTAGAACTGATTGGAATATTTTTCTTATAGCAATTGTATAACTAAAACCCTTAAGTGAAACATCTTATTTTATCATAACCTAAAACTCATTCATACCTTATAGAGGCGAGTTGGCACCTAGGCTGCAATATTTGAACTTGAAGCTCTGATACCATTTTTTCACATACCTCCTTGACCCACTATCAACAACCACCTACTATGCTCCCATCACTAAATTTACCTTTGATTAAATTTATATTCAATAGTTGTCACATGCATAAGTATTCAATCATCTTATAAAAAAATATAACACATGCAATTATACCCATAAGCTTAAAGATTCTATAATATAAAGAGTAAGGATCCACATACAAAACATCCCATGCAATTGAATCAAACCACAGTAGCTGAAATATTGTCACTTGGAAAATTGAGCACCGCCACCCAACCTAGGACTAACTTCCTCTAGTTCACCCTTGAGCCGAGAGTTCTTGCCATGGACCCACTGCCTCTTGTTGATCTCTTCAATGGGTATTTAATGCCGTCTTTCATGATATTTTTTCATTTAGCAGTGTCCCACTTTTGGTGGACCCTTTTATCCATTTTCCTAGTCCTTTATCAGAAAATCTCACCTTTCTCTCCCGCAAGGGTTTTCCCATAAAAGCTTTCCTTTCTCTCCTGCAAGGCTTTTATGTTTTTCTTAAACATAACGTCTTTCTACAACTAAGTAACTTAATGGATATTTATCTCCCATTCCATTAAGATTATCTAGAATTTGATCTACAAGTCTTATCATGAAAGAATCATTCATTCCCATTCACCAATGGGATTTCAGTTGGCAAGAATCGTATCTCGTGGTATCTCTTTTTCCAAGTGATTAAATTACATTTGTTTATTTAATAATAAAGTAGTTACTTTCAATGTTACACCTCAGACCTATGTTTTATGTTACAACCTAGTCTTAGCTTAGGTTCGACATGATTGCAACAAAGTGTTACATAGAATGGAGGGATGTTACACAATAACTCAACAATATATTCATAATACAAAGCTACATAGGTTTTCTAACCATGTCCATTGTTAGAACTGCACTTGGGAAAAACACTATACTCCTTACCATGAACTGATCCACCATTCCCCCCCAAGTTGAGATTTCTTGCCTATGGAATAAAAAACCTCATTGATTCTTAAATGATATCTTTTATAATTTTCCTTCCCAACATATTTTCTTGGCAATGTCCTACCATTTTGGGTCTACCAACTGAACTTTCTTTTTTCAAAGATGCTGTTTTTCCTTTTTATTTAAAGCCCACCTTTCTCTCCCACGAAGCTTTACTCCCCTAGTACTTAGTGTTTTTCTCCAACAAAGTGATTCGATAGATCTTTCTCTCCCATCATATTAAATCTTGTTTATCTCCTCATATGGATTTTTAGGAGTCATTTAAGGGAAGGTTTATTTTGATCTCATCCACCAATAATGGTTTGAAAATCTTGTCAAGAATCTCTTAACTCTAGTGTTTCTTTCCTAAGTAATTTTTAATTTTATTTATTAATAAAAATATATTTATAACATCACAATAACTTTATTGGTCACATTCATCTCAAATACAACATGGTTTTCTAACTGTCAAGTATAAAATTACTCTAGCCTAAGAATAACAAGACATTATCATAAAGAACGGAGGGGTATTACATATTCACCACCTTTTTATTCAACATATTCCTCAGTTTTCATTGTTCCATTTCCGCCCTTGTGACCAGTTCCAGATAATTCTCTTGCATTTTATCCTCCAACTCCCAAGTAGCCTTCTTCGGTGTAAAGTGCTTCCATTACACATTAATCTAAGCAATGACTCGATTCTAGAGCAAGTTATATTTCTGATCTAGTATGTGATGTGGCTCTACCATGAAGTCTCCTTCTAGTTCAACCTGTATCAAATTCCAATCAACTATGTCAGAATTCTCATGGACATATTCTTTTGAAAAAGATACATGAAAATCATTGTGCACTTTAATGTGGCTAGGTAATGCCAACTAATATGATACTGACCCTATTCTGTCCAAAATATGAAAATGCCCATAGAATCGTGGCGCTAGTTTTGTACAAGATTCAATTCTTAAGGTAATTTTCCTCAGTTTCACTCTTAAATACACATGGTCTCCAACTTTGAATTCCTTGTGAGTTATTTTTTATAAACATAACTTTTTTGTCTTTCTTGTGCAATTTTTATGTTCTGTCTAATTTCCACATCAGTTATTCAATTTCTTAGAAAACATATGGGCCTCATATTAGTCTATATTTTGGTTGACTATAGTTGGGAGGTTTATAGAATTTTTTTCCATACAAGGCTTCAAAAGGACTAATTTTTATTGAAGTTTGGTAAACTTTTTTTTTAGGAAAAAATTGTTGAGTGTAGAAAATACTCCCATTTGGTAGGTTTGTCCATGATGTACATTCTTAGCATGTCCTCTAGAATATGATTGGTTCTCTCCCTCTTCCCATTAGTTTGGTTTTGATATATAGTAATAAAATTTAGTTCTGTTCCCATGCCTAAAAATAAAGTTTTGCAAAATTTGGAAGTGAATCTATCATCCGTATCAGACACTATCATTTTTGGGACTCCATGTAGTTGAAAACTCTCCATGAAAATGTTGGCAATCTAAGTTGTTTCATAGGTAGATTGCATATGTATAAAGTGTGATGCTTTAATTAAGGTGTCCAACACCAACTTAATGAAATCATGTTTCCATCTTATTTCTGGAAATCTTGTAATAAAATACAATGAAATCACTTCCCATTTCCATTGAGAAATGGGTAGTGGATTTAACAGTCAAGTGGGGTGTTGGTGTTCCACCTTCACTTGTTGACATTCTAGGCATTTTGACAAGTATTCTACTACATCCTTTTTCATTCCTCACCGAGAAAAAACTTTTCTTAATGTTGTTATTTTTTTGGATATCCGAGATTTCCCTCATATGGTTTCTTATGATATTCATTTAGTATTATTTCTTTCAAAGCACTCACATTGGGAACATACAATCTATTTCCATATATTAACAATTTTTATAGGCTTTCAGCATAACATATAATTTTTGTTTTATTCAATTTATGTTGAATATCTGGGTATTTATGACCTTCATGTAT
The DNA here is from genome assembly GCA_031772625.1 of Pinus tabuliformis. NCBI lineage: Eukaryota > Viridiplantae > Streptophyta > Pinopsida > Pinales > Pinaceae > Pinus > Pinus tabuliformis. The sequence continues at coordinate 363,870,936 of CM062819.1, forward strand.
TGAAGTTTGACTCTACTCCACAAAATATGTAATAATATTGCTAACAAATACTCCAATTAGAGAATGTGCATGTTTTCTTAAAGTATCTATTATTTTATTTTCTTTTCCTTTTATGTGTTTAATATCAAATACGAATTCACTAAGAAAATCCACCCACCTAGCTTATCTAGCATTAATATCTGGTTGGCTGAAAAAATATTTCAAGCTGATATGATTTGTTACCGAGGTGAATTTCTTCCGTAATTGGTAGCGTCTCCACATCTTTAAGGCATGTATTACAACAACTAGGTCTAAATCATATACTGCATAATTATTTTCATGTGTTTTCATATTCCTAGACAAATAAGCCACTACTGAATTTTCATGCGTCAAGAATCCCCCTAAACCTTCCAAGAAAGCATCAGTGCAACAATAAATTCTTTTTGTTAGAAATTTATGAAGGATAACTATGTAAAGGATTTATAATCCATCGAACATTTCAGATGGTTACTTCATCCATCATGAATCTCTCTGGTCCCTGATGATGGACAGAGTAACCATCTGAAACGTTGGACATATTACAAATCCATTACACACATCTCTTCTAGAAATTTCTAACAATATGGATAACTATGGAAATATTACATCTCTTAATAAATTCTTTATTTGGGTCTACAATTTTTAAAATAGGGGCCACTGTACGGGAGTGTTTCAATTTGTCGATGATTTCTTGGGATTTGGTTGTCTACTCAAACTTTATTCTTTTCTTTTGTAAGGATGTGATAGGGTAGGTCAGTTTAGAAAAACCTTCTATGAACCTTTGGTAATATCTTGTGATTCGCATAAATGAGCAAATGACTAACACATCATTAGGTATGGGTCAATCTAAAATGGCCCTGAGCTTCTTAGGATCAACAAATCGACCTTCCTTTGAAATAACATACTCCAAATATTGTATTTTGACTCTATAGAACTCACATTTTCTAAATTTAGCATACAACTAATGCTCTCTCGGGGTTTGGAGCACTAATTTCAGAAGCTCCTTATTCTCTTCTTCACTTTTGGAATAGACCAAAATATCATCTATAAATACCAATACAAATTTATCCTGGTATTTACTAAACACATTGTTCACTAAATACATAAATTATGTCGGTGCATGAGTAAGTCCAAATGGAAACACTAAAATTTGTAGTGACCATATCTAGTTGAGAAAGTTGTTTTATGAATTCCTTTAGCCTTTATTCTCAGTTGATGTTCAAACAAATCATTAATACGGAGCAAGGGGTATTTATTTTTAATGGTAAACTTGTTTAGTTGTTGATAATTGACGTACATTATAAATGTACCATATTTTTTCTTGATAAATAATATAGGAGCCCCACATGGTGAGACACTCTAGTAGTTCTTTTAGCTATATATTCAACTCTAATAGCTCAGGTATACTCATCCTATATGGGTATCTAGACACTAAGGTTGCACCTGGTACTAGATCAATGGAGAAATATATATCTATGTGTGTTATATTCTTCCCATGACGACCTCACGTTGTGCCAGGCATAGCAAGGGGGTCACACGAGGGGTGGCTTCCCCCCTTGTCGGGGGCTATGCAGGGGGGCAGACCTACCTATGGTTTTGTGCATGGATTTCGCACATGGTTTAGCGCATAATAGTTTTTTTTCCATGGTATTTTGTAGATCCAGTCAAGGGAAATATGGTTATGTTCTAATCCAGGGTTAATGGATTTGGGTTAATGGATACTTTCACATGTATATATATGTATTGTAACATTGAAAGGAACATAATGAAAAATCAATCTAGTAGTCACGATTTTGGGCTCTACGTGAAAATATCTATGTATAATTGTTGTATGTTTTATGCTCTCCCCATTGTTTATTTTCTGTTTTTAGAATTCATATGCACTTAATTTATGTATGGGGTTAAAACATACATTTGATATCAGAGATTTTTTGGCTTTAATGGGATGCCTTTACTGCTCAGGGTTTTTCTCGAGCCTGTAGTAGACACCGTTCAGTGGGAGATCTATAGGATCGACTCATGTGGTGAAAGAAGATAGCGAGAAGTGGAAAGATAGAGATCGATAAATTTAATGGTCAGAGTTTTGAGTTGTGGAAACTCAAGATGGAGGATCTGCTAGTGGATAAATATTAGTGGATCGCAGTAGATCCAGGTACTAAACCAATGAAAATGTGAGCTGAAGACTAGGTGAAGTTGGATCGGAAGGCAAAGATCACAATATGATTGTGTGTATCAGATTCAGTATTGTTGAATGTATCAAGGGAAGCTTCGATGAAGGCTTTTTGGGACAAGTTAGTGACATTGTACCAATCTAAGTCTCTTGTGAATAAATTTTTCCTACGGAAAAAGTTGTATAACCTAAGGATGAAAGATGGAGACTTGGTGAAAAAGCATCTGAATTCCTTTAATACTATGGTAGGCCAATTATTATCTATTGATTTTAAAATTTTAGCTCAAGATAAGCGCATTAGTTTCTTGTGTTCTCTACCAGATTCATGGGATAGTTTGGTTGTTACAATAGGTAACACTGGAACTACCTTGCAATTTAATGAAATAGCCTTATCCTTGATGTCAAAGGAGATGAGATGGAAAAATATGGAGGGCCATAATGGTTATTCCTTTTCTGTATGAGGAAGGTCCCAAATTAGAAGCAAAAATAACTCCTCAAGTGGGAGATCTAAATCTCAAGGAAAACTTGTAAAGGTGTCCTGGAAATGTGGAAACTAAGGGCACTTCGAAAAGGACTATAAATCTAAAGCTCCTAAGAAAGGAAAGGGATCTGATCATGCTCCTTTTCCATAGGAAAAAAACACCTCATATGAAGGTGGGTATGTGTACTTGTATTCTTCTTCAAGTAAACATGTAGATCATGAGGAATGGTTGATTGACTCATGTGCATCCTTTCACTTCACTCCCCACAAGGAGTGGCTCTGCAAGTATGAGAAATATGATGGTGGTGATGTCTTCTTAGCAAATGAAAGGAATATTAAAATTGTTGGTCACAGAAAACTCAATTTGAAGTTGTAAGTTGGAAGGATTAGAACACTTCTGGGTGTTCTACATATTCCTCCATTGGCTAGAAATATGATTTTTGTAAGCAAGTTGGATGATGGAGGTGTAATGTTTGAGAAAGATACCTGTGTTATGGTTTGAGTAGCACTGTTATTAGTGCAAGGAGTTTAGATTGGAACTATTTACAAGCTTCAGGTAGCACTGTTATTGACAGATGCATAGTTCTGTGGCTCTGAAAGTGGAGCAGAAAATCTACTGGTCTCTAGAGAAAATACCATGCTATCGCATCAAACGCTTGGACATATTCGAGAGAAGGATATTCAAATACTTTATGGTAATGGTATGGTAGAAGGTATGTCTAATTTCTCTCTGGATTTTGATTTTTGTGAAAATTTTGTATATGGGAAGAAGAATCGGGTGAGTTTCCCCTCTGGTGCTAAGAGGGTGAAACAAATATTAGAGCTTTTGTATAGTGATATGTTTGGACCTGTGTCAATTCCATCATTAGGTAAGTCTATGTACTATGTATCATTTATAGATAAATTCTCAATGAATACATGGATATATTTTCTTAGGAAAAAATCTAAAGTCTTTGACAAGTTTAAAGAATTTATGGCTCTAGTGGAAAACCAAAAAGATAAGAAGATAAACATGCTTAGGATAGATAATGGTGGAGATTTTTACAAGAAGGTATTTGAAGAGCTATGTAAGAAGTGTGGTATAGCATGATACAATACTACTCCATACACACCTCAAAAAAATGGAGCTGCAAAAAGAATGAAGATGATGTTGATGGAAAAGGTACGAAGCATGCTCAGTGGTTCCAAGTTAGGACATGAATTCTAGGCAGAGGTGGCGTAGACTGCATGTTACCTGGTCAATAGTTCACCTTCATCAGCGTCGGAGGATATGACTCCACAAGAGGTATGGAATGGTAAGAAACCTTCTCTTTCACATCCGAGGGTATTTGGATGTGATGCATATTTACATGTTCCAAAAGGATAAAAGCACAAAGTTGGAGAGTAAATATGAAAGCACATCTTTATTGTGTATAAGGATGGTTTAAATGGTTATAAGATTTCAAACCAAGAAATAAGGAAGGTTTTGTATAGCCGAGATATCGTGTTTAGAGAGGTGAAAGATGTTATTAAACATGAAGTCCTACCAAAGGAACTTGAGAAGATAGAGTTTGAGCTAAGGGAGGAAGAATCACAATCTACAGAAAAATAGGAATCAGAAGATGAAAAGCCACAAACTGTAGCTGTGAGAAGATTAGATCGAGAAAGAATGCAGCCACAAAGGTATAGTCCATCTTCTTTCTGTTCAAATTTTTCGTTATCTATTACGGATAATGATCCCAAAACTATGAATGAAGAAGTAGATTGAGAGGATGGAAAACTTTGGAAAGAGGCCATGGCTGATGAAATGGCATCTTTGCACAAAAATGAGGCTTCGGATCTCATGTAGCTTCTGGGAGGAAGGAGACCCATTGGTAGAAAATGGGTGTTTAAGAAGAATATGAATGTAGAAGGCAAGGTGGAGAAATAAAAAGCTCAGTTGGTAGTAAAAGGTTATTCCCAGGTGCCGAGAATTGATTTTGGTGATATTTTTTGTCATATTGCAAAGGAAGCTTCTATTATATTAGTGTTATCTGTTGTTGTAGCTTTTGATTTTGAGGTAGAACAGATGGATGTGAAGAAAAAATTTCTTCACGGGGATCTGGAAGAAGCGATCTACATGAAGCAACCTAAAGGCTTTGCGGTGAATGGTAAGAAATAATTGGTATGCAAGTTGAAAAAGACTCTCTATGTGTTAAAACAGTCACCAAGGATGTGGTAAAAAAAAATCGATACATTTAAATGGGGCCTTGGATCCACCAGAAGCAAATCATATCACTATGTGAATTTATAATTAATTGGTGACGGTGCTATTTATCTGGTCTTGTATGTGGATGATATGCTACTAGCTAGAAATGACAAAGAAATTCTCTAGGATTTGAAGACCCAATTTTCCTCCAAATTTGACATGAAAGATTTTGGTGCGGCAAACGCTATCTTGGGAATGGAAATTAAACAAGATCGGGCAAAGAGGAGGCTTGTTTAAACAATAGGAAGTATGTCTAGACAATACTACATAGGTTTAATATGAAGGATAGTAAACCGGTGAAGGTTCCTATTCCTCTAGGTGTAAAGTTATATATTGAACAATGTCCTAATACACAAGAAGAGGAAGAAGACATGTCCCATGTTCCATATGCAAGTGCAGTTGGTAGCCTGATGTATACAATGTTCTATACTGGAACAAACATTGCACATGCACTGGGAGTATTGAGTAGGTTTATGTCAAACCCAGGGAAGGATAATTAGAAACAATGAAGCGGGTTTTTAGGTATTTATGTGGCACTAGTGATTATGGTTTGGGCCACCAAGGAAGACTAGGATTGGATAGTGTTTTGTACATATGTGGCTTTCTTGATGTAGTCTGGGTTGGAGATATCAAACAGAGAAGATCTACAAGTCGGTATGTGTTTAACCTATTTCGAGGTGCAATCAGTTGGATGAGTAAAAGACACTCTGTAGTGGCCCTTTCAACTACAAAGGAAGCATACACGACAACCACTCATGCAAGCAAGGAAGCAGTTTGGCGGCAAATATTTTCTTTAAGTATCGGGTTAGTACATCGAGCTATAGGGATAGACTATGACAACTAAAGTGAAACTTTGTTGCCAAAGAGCCATGCTTATCATTCAAAGACAAATCACATTTATGTTCAGTATCAATTTTGTGAGGGTTATGGTTAAGGAAGGAAATGTGTTGCTGGTAAAGGTGGAAACCTTGAAGGATACTACAATTGTGTTGAAAAAGTTTGTGAGCACTGGGAAGATCTTTTGGTGTATATAAACATTGGGTGTTGCAGGTTGGATCAATAACTAAGCTCTCCCATTCCCACTGTGGAAAGAAACAACAAGTGGGAGAATGTTGAGTGATCCAAAATGGATCTAGAATAGACTTCTAAGTCTAAAAATGTTCCTCACATAGGAAAATGAAAGTCAAGGGATGCTCTTGGAAATAGTCCCATTACATAGATCTCTTCATTTTGAATCTAATGCAATTTGAATGGGATAAAATGGATTCTGGATGAAGGAGTTATAGCAAATAGAAGTTTTCCCATTATCGTTAGAAAAGGAGGCATTTCCTATAAAAATGGGTTTAAGGGCCCCTTAAGGAAATCACACCGAAAAAGGTGCAAAGGGCGAACTCAGACCCAAGGCTAGATGAACCCCCAATCAGTGATCTCCGATATATCAGATGGGAGGTAGGTTGCGATGCGATATCGGGACCTTGGTCGAGCTGATGGTGATATGCGATGGTCGACGATCAGCGATCAGCACAGTCAAAGGGAAGACCCCTGAGGTCATTGCGACTGCGATATGCGACATGTGATTGGGGCCGATAGCGATGCGCCGATATCGACGATCAGTGAATCCCCGATACAAAGAGCTAATGCAATGCGACGTGCGATTGCGACTTGTGACAAAGTGTAGACCCGATGAGATTTATGAACGCGGTTGAATAATATTTGAAATCTGTAGTTACGGATTTTCTGTGTATTCCCATGTATTTGGTTTTTGACCATCCGACAATGCGATTGCGATATTGTGACCAAAGGTGGACCCAATAAGGATTATAGACGCGATTTCATATTATTTGAAGTCTAGTTAAATGCTTAATGATTTGTTTTCGTGTGTTTGCCTATGTATTTCCATTATATTGCTATTTAAGGATTAATGCCAGGAGGAAGGCCAATTGACCGTGTTTCCCATGCCCGCCGGTAAATTTCCAATTGTAAACTACTTCTTGTAAGGAAATAGTTGGGCTTCCATGCATTAGGTGACTGTAGTTGTTGTGTATTAAATACACAGAGAACAACACTGATAGGGGCACACAGAGGCCTAGAAAAACACAGAAAGCATAGTTAATGGGAAGCTTCAGGAATGCGTGGGTAGAGTAAGGATGTTGGGGAATCCACTCGAAGGCCTAGGGAATGCTCAGATGTCAGAGAAGGCAAAGCGATTAATAAAGCATATCCACCAAAGGTTGGAAAGACAGAGCCAGAGTGCTTAACAGAGCAAGAGCTAGAGCCAGAGCGAGAGCCAAGATCCAGAGCCAGAGCCGAGAGTGAGAGCTAGAGCCAGAGCCGAGAGCCGAGAGAGAGAGCCAAAGCTAGAGCTAGGGCCAGAGCCGAGAGCCAAGAGCCAGAGCCAGAGCCAGAGCCAGAGCCAAAGCTAAGAGCCAGAGCTAGAGCTAGAGCCGAGAGTCGATAGCCAGAGCTAGAGCCAGAGCCAGAAGCAGAACCAAGAGCTAAGAGCCATAGCCAAAACCAGAGCTGAGAGCCAGAGCCCAGAGCCAGAGCCGGACCCAGAGCCAGAGCCGAGAGCCAGAGCTAGAGCTAGAGAGCTCAAATGGACTTCTAAAGAGCCATGAAACTGTAATGGAGTTCAAAGCAGCAAAGAGATCAAAATGATCAAGCTATTGCTAGTGACTGTGGTACTGAAGACAAAAGAAAGATTCTAGAGACAATACAAAATTTTTAGGGAGTCAGAGAGGCCAAAAGCTCAAGAAGCTCAGAGCACTAACTGAAGGAGTCAAGTGTAGAGAAGCCTAGATCTATCTGCAGAGTATGGACAACCAGCGAGATAAGATGGCATTCTAAGCCCATCGGTTCAGTTGTAAGCCTATGGAGTTGAGCGTGGAACTTGTAAAAGAAGTTAATCCATAATTCCAAAGAGAATAATTGAGTTTATTAGAGCTCAAGGAGACGTAGCCCAAGAGGTTTGGGTGAACTCCATATTATATTGTTGCCTTATGTGGTTTTCTTATTTGTTGCACTATTTTATTGTTATATGCTTTATTTCAGTTTAATCAAATGAACGTAAGCACTCAAACGGTCTAAAGACAAACATAAGCATACACCTCTTTCAAGAACTTTTAATTCTGCAATTGCTTAATCATAAGCATAGATCCTGGGAATATATAAGCTTTGGAGTGGGAGAGGTTCTTGTAAGCTTGACAAGAAGCCTTTAGTGCCCCATTTCAGATCTGGTGGTGTTGAAGGTTTAGGTTGATTAACCCCATGTTCAAAGAGGGTGATATCAATGCTAGTTATACTAGAGCAAGTGGTCATGAAACAGATTTCATCATGATGCAAGTGGTATTAGATTAGAATGCTTGATTGACAGAGAAATCTATATGCTTGGTAAACTTGAAAGGTGTTCAAACATTAGCAAGGATTTTGTTGTTTGATTGTTTGTAAGCTGACTATTGTTTGAGTTTGCAGAGGGAAGGGAAAGCTATTGTTAGTTAAGTCCAGGAGAGGATAAGAAGGAAGAAGGGCTGAAGGTATTCTTGTTATCCCAAACGACCTCAGGGCAATCCTTGAAGCACAAGAGGTCTATTGCAAAAGGTTGCTTGAATAAGCTCTTTGTTAATCGTGTTTGAAGTTCTTTTGTTCATTCTGATAATGACAACTTCTACGAGTCTTGAAATTCTTCTTTCTTCATATGATTCCTTGATGAAGACATGAAGGAAGACTTGTTCACCATGATGGATATGGTGAGTGAAATGTATGAGGATGGGAGAAAGAGCATCATACTTAGAGAGCAATTGAATTCCATGAAGGAAGAGAAGTAATTGCTTTCTGAAAAAATGCAGGAAATGGAGAGGCAACTCCATATTGCAAATATGAACCTGGAAAGGATGCATGAGTTGGAGACATAGCTCTTTGTTGCAAAAGAAGCCTTGATCAAGTATCAGCTTGAAGAAGAGGTAACCAATTCCTGTTTGTTTTCAAATTCCTCTCAGAATTCTTATATTGGTTCTTTTCAAAAACATACCAGAGGCATAGGTTCCAAGTTAATGTCTAAGATGGGCTATGAAGGAAAAGGCTTGGGAAAACATGCACAAGGTATTGTTGAGCCAATAATAGTTGAGGAAAGGCCTAAGTATTTGGGATTTGGCTATGGATAATCTTATGGAGAAATGGATCACATGATGCCTCTACATGCAAGCTACCATGGGACAAAATTGAGTAGAAAAGAAACCAACAGAAAGGTAAAACTGATGATACAGACAAAGGTAAAGCACTTGAATCCGCTCACTATGTTGTAGCACAATGTAACATTGGAGTAAATGAAGATCTATTCAATGCTTCACTTGATTCTTGGAAAAATGATTGGTTGCTTGATTCAGGAGCAACCTGCCACATGACTCATAAGGCAGAAATAATTTGGTTGTCTTATTCCATCAGGTAGGTCCTCATTATATACATGAAGGAGAGATTGTTCAGTTCGTCTCCCCATGATTGTTCATATTTCCTATTTATCTATTTACAATAATTCACCCAATCAAAAGGATTAGGTGTGAACATTCACCCCCTTAATCTGAAGCGATGTTGGTGAGTCCAAGCATCATTCTGAATCGTTCAAGCTTTTCCCTTCCAAGCGCTTTGGTGAAGATGTCTGCAATTTGCTCATTTGTGGAACAATGATGGAGATGGATTGTTTTGGCCTCAACATGATGTCGAATCAGATGATATTTAGTATTGATGTGCTTCGTTCGATCATGGAACTTTGGGTTCTTGGCCAAATTTATTGCAGAGGTATTGTCAATCATGAGTGGAGTTGATTGTACTTGTTTTACCTGCAAATCTTCAAGAATTTTCCTGAGCCACACAATTTCTTTTGTTGCTTCAGCTGCTACCATGTATTCTGCTTCTGTTGTGGAATCTGCTGGAACTGATTGTTTTCGTGATCTCCAAGAGACAGCTCCTGATCCAAGACTCATATCATTTCCTGAAGTTGATACCCTGGTTTCTTTACCTTCATCGAAGTCTGAATCAGAGTATCCAATCAAGCTGAAGTCGTCCACCTGTGTATACTTGATTCCAAAGTCTTGAGTTCCCTTCAAGTACCTTAGAACTCTTTTTGCAGCAAACCAATGTCCCTCACAAGGCTTTTGCATAACTCTGGAGAGAATTCCAACAGCAAACGAAATGTCTGGTCTGGTAGTAGTTAGGTAGTTGAGACTTCCTACAAGCTGTCTATACTTTGTTGCATCCTCAAATTCTTTTCCTTCAATAGATGTGAGCTTTAAGTTTTGTTCCATTGGAGTAGTAAGGGGATTACACTTTGTCATGCCAAACCTGTTGAACAGATCTCCAATGTATTTCTTTTGAGAAAGACATATGTACTTTGGATGTTGGGTTACTTCAATGCCAAGATAGTAATGAACATAGACCAAATCAGTCATTTCAAAACTTTTCCCCAATTCCTTCTTTATGGATGCAATGTAGCTTTCATTGTTCCCTGTCATCAAAAGATCATCTACATATACAACAAGATATACAATTTTTTTGCCAACTTTCTTGACAAATAAAGTTGCATCATCAAGATCAAAATGTTTGAAATTGAGTTTCAGAAGATGCTCAGTTGGTTTTTCATACCAGGCTCACGGTGCTTGTTTGAGGCCATACAAGGAATTCACAAGTTTGCATACTTTATGTTCATGTCCTTTCATAGCAAATCCTTTAGGCTGGGACATAAAAACATTCTCTTTTATATCTCCATTCAAGAAATCAGTTTTTACATCCATTTGATGGACTTTCCAACCATTCTAAGCTGCTAGTGCAAAGAGTGTCCGGATGGTAGCCCATTTTGCTGTGCGGGCAAAGGTCTCCTCATAATCGACCCCTTCCTTCTGTGCAAAACCTTTTGCCACAAGCCTAGCTTTGTGCTTGTCAAGTGAGCCATCAGCTTTATACTTGTTCTTGTAGACCCACTTGCAGCCAATTGGTTTGGTTCCTAATGGAGGATCAACCAGCTTCCAAGTGCCGTTCTTCATGAGGGCATCATACTCCTTTTGCATTGCTTCTTTCCATTCACCATGAGAAGCAGCTTCTTTGAAGGAAGTTGGTTCAAAATCTGTAGACAAGTTCAATTCACAATCATAAGAAACATGCATATCAATAGGTGAATTAGAGTCATCTACATTACCTCCATTTTTCCAGTTTGAATTTCCGGTTCCTGTCTTTCCAACTTCATCAGGATGAACACTTTCAAGTGTCTTTGTCACGCACTTTGGGGGACCTTTCTGAGATGGTCCAGGCTGCTCCGTTGATTGAGTTAGGACTGAATCAGGATTGAGTCTCCCAATTCTATCAATTACATCACTTAAAGCATCATCCATTGTTGGAGTTTCATGCAGGGGAGAGTGTTCTTTAGAAGAAGATTCCACATGTTGATCTAGTATAGGAATCCCCCCTTCAAGATGAGGAATCTGATCATCAAATTCTTGAAATGATTTTTCTTTTGTGAATCTATCCAAGCGATCAAGTTGCCGCTCAACAACATTGTCAGTTTTGGATGATTCAAGGAAAATTACATCTCTAGATACAAACAATTTCTTATTTACTTCATCATAGAGGCGGTATGCTTTGGAGGTGTTTGAATATCCCAGGAAGATACACTTACAACTTCTAGCACCAATTTTGTTTCTATGTACCTTTGGTGTCAAAGCATAACAGGTGGAACCAAAGACCCTGAGATGCTTTACCAAACGAACATGTCCATACCACATTTCATATGGAGTCTTGTTTCTTATAGCATTAGATGGAAATCTATTCTTTATATATGCAACACATAGAACAACATCAACCCAAAACATTATCTTTACATTTTTGAAGAAGAGCATCGATTGTAGCATATTTAAGATTGTCCTATTCATTCTTTTAGCTACACCATTCTGTTGGGGATTATAAGGCACAATTGTTTGATGTTTGATCCCATGTTGACGAAGATAGTTTTCAAATTCATTTGATGTGTATTAGTTTCCATTATCAGTGTGAATAGACCCAATATGAGATTGTACATCATTTTCAATCCATTGATGAAAATTCTTGAATGTTTGAAAAGCATAAGATTTGTTCTTCAATAAATAAACCCAGCACATTCTGGTGTAGTCATCAATAAATGCCATGATATATTTATTTCCATTTGCAGAAGGAACAGGCATTGAACCACATAAATCTGAATGAATGAGTTCAAGTTTCCTATGTGCTCTTGAATGTGAATCATGAAAAGACTGTTTTCTATTCTTTCCTAGAATGCAAGCATCACATTGCTCAAGTTTTCTAGGAATTGTAGGCAAACTAGCAACACCATTTTTCTTCAATAAGCAGAGACTGTCATATTTCCTATTTATCTATTTACAATAATTTAGCCAATCATAAGGATTAGGTGTCAACAGTTCCAAATCTACCATGAAGGCCACTGAAACAGCTCTAGGAAGGAGTTTCATTTCAGGTCTTCTACCTCAAGAGTTTAAAGATTGTATTCATGGAGAATGCAATAGCTTGTAACATCATTTGCAAGATGCAGGTGTTCATAAGCATACACTTGAACCAGAGAGTTGTGGAAACTCTGAAACCATTGAAGAGGTTGATGGTGTTCCAAAGGGAGCTACTTCTTCATTCAATTCACCTCCTCATGAAGGCAATAAAGGTGAAAAAGAAAGGTAAAAATCTGGTTCTAACCATATTCCTTTTGATTATGTTCAGCATGGTAAATTTCCATATAAATATGGAAAAATAATTGCATGTTCCTTTTGTGGTTTGGATAACCATAATGTTTCTAGATGTTGGAAGAGAATGGCCACATATAGGAAACTTTTGAAGGAAAGGAAGCAAAAAGCCAAAGGTCCATTGGATAAGGCAAATCATGCTGTCAAGAGGATGCACATGTGTTGCACTTACTGCCATAAGCAAGGACATATTGCTGCAAAATGTTGGACACTGAATCCAACAATGCTTCCACAAAACTTGAAGAAGGTAGAAAGAGAAAAGGGTAGGAATGGAAAGAAAGATTCCATGATTGATGTGTTTCAGGATGATTCACATGTTGATGCTGATGTGTAGACAAAGGTAGCACCTTTGAAATGGATTGGTAAGAAATGGTTAGAGTTCTTATCCAATTAAGGTTGCATGTCTTTTGAAGATGCACTATATCAAGTCACATCTATTTGAATTTCTTTGTTAATGAGGTGCAAGTTGCAAGATTTTACCAAGAAGGTGAATGGAAAAGTTGAGTAGGAGACTCACTTTATTGCTGCAACATTATGTTCATTTCAGCTTCAAAAGTATAGTGTGATTAAGCAAAATTTGAAAGGTGAAATGTATGGATAAGCATGATATGCATGAACACAGGGATGTTAATGATTTCCTTGTATTTAAACATGTATGTGTGATTAACTTGAAGGGTTGATTACTTTGTTGTAAATATGCATGTAATGAAATATCGACTTGAGAAAAGTTTATTTGGTCTTAAATATGGAGATGATGATTAAGTGTTTCATCGTTGGAAAAGCATGTAGAAAAAGATGTAAAGACATGCTTGACTTGAAGGGTCAACTGTTTTAAAAGCATGTTTTGTTGGCTTGTTATCTAGAAAATCATTTGCATGCAGATGTAAAGACATGGAGGTGCTCACAAGATGTGAAATTTGTTTTTTTCTTGAAGTAGGAGTTCAGGCCATCTAGTTGTTGATCGTAATCCAGTGGTTGTTAACAGTTGTTGTTGACAGTATGTCAAACAAGTACAAATGAAAATTTTGCGAAGCAGATGTAACTTCATATTGGTTTGAGCCACCTTGGATCAACGATCAAGGCAGAGAAGTTCAAACTACCTTCTGTGACCTTCTCAGTAGGAGTTCTACAGGAAGTCAATGAGGAAAACAGTTCTTCCCAGGAGGACAAGCACATCAAGGAAGGAAAGTGCTTAAAGGCTTTGGTTCAGTGGCACTATGAAAGGTAAGTGTATGAAGGCTAAAAGAAGAGGGTGATGTACTCTGATCTACTGTTCATATCAGTATATCAGTCTTTTGGAGACCAAAAGTTCTTTTTAGTGGGAAGGTGTGATCCAAAATGGATCTAGAATAGACTTCTAAGTCTAAAAATGTTCCCAATAGAGGAAAATCAAAGTCAAGGGATGCTCTTGGAAATAGTCCCATTGCATAGATCTCTTCAATATCAATCTAATGCAATTCAAATGGGCTAAAATGGACTCTAGATGAAGGATTTATCGCAAATAGAAGTTTGCCCATTATCCTTAGAAAAGGAGGCATTTCTTATAAAAATGGGTTGAAGGGCTCCTTAAGGAAATTGCGTCGGAAGAGGTGCAAAGGGAGGACTTAGACTGAAGGCCAGATGGACCCCCGATTAGCAATCTCCAATATATCGAATCGGAGGTAGGTTGCCATGCGATATCGGGACCTTGGGCGAGCCGACAGTGATATGCGATGGTCGGCGATCGACAATTAGCACAGTCAAAGGGAAGACCCCCGGGGCCATTGTGATTACGATATGCGACATGTGATTGGGGCCAATAGCGATGCGTCGATATCAGTGATTGGCGATCGATGATCAGCGAATCCCTGATACAAGGAGCCAATGCCAATGCAACGTGCGATTGCGACTTGTGACAAAGCGTGGAACCGATGAGGTTTATGAACGTGGTTGAATAATATTTGAAATCCAGAGTTTCATATTTTTTTTGTATCCTCGTGTATTTCTATTTTTGACCATGTGACAATGTGATTGCAATATTGCAACAAAAGGTAGACCCGATAAGGATTATAGATGTGATTTCATATTATTTGAAGTTTGGTTAAATGCTCAATGATGTGTTTTCATGCGTTTGCCTGTGTATTTCCGTTATATTTCTATTTCAGGATTAATGGTAGGAGGAAGACCAAACGACTAGGTTTCTTGTGCCTGCTGGTTCCTTTCCAATTGTAAACTGCTTCTTGTAAGAAAACAGTTGGGCTTCCATGCATTAGGCAACTATAGCTGCTGTGTATTAAATACACATAGGAAAGAACTCATAGGGGCGCACAGAGGCCTAGCAAAACATAGAAAGCATAGTTAACGGGAAGCTTCAGGAATGTGTGGGTAGAGTAAGGATGTTGGGGAATCCATTGGAAGGCCCATGGAATGCTCAGATGCTAGAGAAGGCAGAGCACTAAACAGAGCATAGCCACCACAGTTTGGAAAGGCAGAGCCAGAGCGCTTAACAGAGCGAGAGCCAGAGCCAGAGTTAAGAGCCAGAGCCAGAGTCGAGAGATAGAGCCAGAGCCAAAGCTGAGAGCTAGAGCTATAGCCTGAGCCGAGAGCCAAGAGCCGAAAGCCAGAGCTAGAGCCACAGCCAGATCCAGAGCCATAGCCGAGAGCCAGAGCGAGAGCGAGAGAGCTCAAATGGACTTCTAAATAGCCATGAAGCTGCAATCAAGTTCGGAGCAACAAAGAGATTGAAATGATCAAGCTATTGCTAGTGACTGTTGTACTGAAGACAGAAGAAGGATTCCAGAGACAATATAGAATTCTGAGGGAGTCAGAGAGGCCAGAAGCTCAAGAAACTCAGAGCACTGGCTAAAGGAGTCAAGTCCAGAGAAGCCTAGATCTTTCTGTAGAGTATGGACAGCTAGCGGGATAAGATGGCATTCTAAGCCCATCGATTCAGTTGTAAACCTATGGGGTTGAGTGTGGAACTTGTAAAAGAAGTTAAGCCATAATCCAAAAAAGCCTAATCGAGTTTGTTAGAGCTCAAGGTGACGTAGCCCAAGAGGTTTAGGTGAACTCCATATTATATTGTTGCCTTATGTGGTTTGCTTATTTGCTGCATTGTTTTACTGTTATATGTTTTATTTCAGTTTAAGCAAATGACCATAAGCACTCAAACAATCTAAAGAGGAACATAAGCATACACCTCTTTCAAGCACTTTTAATTCCGAAATTAGTTAATCATAAGCATAGATATTGGGAATATATAAGCTTTGGAGTGGGAGAGGTTCTTGTAAGCTTGACAAGAAGCCATTAGTACCCCATTTCAAATCATTGAGTGTGTGTTATATTCCTTCCATGATTACGCCACGCGTCGGGGGGGCAGTAGCCCCCCGGCATGGGGTCCGGGGCAATGCCCCAGGAATTTTTTTTTGGACCCTATATTAAGTAGGTGGACCTACCTATGGTTTTGTGCATGGATTTCGCACATGGTTTTGGTCATGATGGTTTTCTATCCATTGTATTTTGTAGATCCGGTCAAGGGAACTACGATTATGCTCTAATCTAGGGTTAATGGATTGGGGTTTATGGATGCTTCAGAATGTAAATATATATATATTGTAACATTGAAAGGAGTATAATGAAAAATCAATTTCATAGTCCCGATTTCGGGATCCAGGGGAGAATCTGTATGTATATTTCTTTTATGTTTTATGGTCCCGCCATTGTTTATTTTCTATTTTAAGAATTCATATGCAGGTAATTGTTGTATGGGGTAAAAGCCTACATTGTAGGTAGGTAAACCCTAATATCATATGGAAAAACATCCCAAAATTCTCTAATGATTGGCATGTTCTCTAACTGTTGTTGTTCTATTTGTTGTTCATTGGTTTCAACATGTACCACAAATAATTGACACCCTTTTCTCGCACTTGTTTTTATTTGTACAGCTGAAATATGTCTAATTGTTACTGGTTTTAATATTCCTTTGATTAACTAAGTTTGTCCCCCTTGACTTACATAGCTTACAATTGTCTCGAAACAATTTATAACAACTCCATAATTTTCCAACTAGTTCATGCCAATACACATCATAGGACCCTAAACAGAGCATATTTAAGTTTACTAATGTGAAATGTTCATTTAACTTAATTAAACATTGTTTCACTTGACTAGTTACCCTCCTCTTTGTATCGGTTATGAACTATACTAACCATGCAGTCTTAAAATTTTCAATTTTTACTTTAAATTTTCCATAATGTTAGGAAAAATGTAACTTAAACTTTCCCTTGGATCAATTAGGATAGAAACAATTTGGTTTGAAATGGTACCTTCAATATTTATCATCATAATGTTGTTCATTCAATTATCAGGGTTTAAACTATTTCTAGAACTCCTTCTAGGACATTATCTTTTCTTCCAACATATGTACTATTTTGCCCTGTTCCCATCAGTTAGCAACTTTTCCTTGCAACTGATAAATGGAAAATATAGCCTTCAGATTTCTCTCATATTTATAAACTTCGAAATACTTTGTCATTTTAAGAAGCCATGTTTCGGAATCCTCCTCCTTTTCATCATCAAAGGTAGGGGTTTTTATTATTCTGAACTCCCCTTGGAGCTCCATATTCTTCATCTTTTTCTATGTTTTTGGGTAGGTTTTATCTGAATCATCTCCGTTTCTAGAATTTTCAGATTTGTCTCCCCATTCTTCCTTTTCAATTCTTTTGTCTCTATTGTTTTATGGCTATATTTTTCAGTTAATTCCCTGATCATCCTTTCTTGCTCTTCACTTGTTTTTACCATACATTCATTTTGGGTTCTGAGATGGGATAAATCATAATATAGAGCTCTGGTAACATCCATAAATTGTGTTGTTGGTGGGATTTTTCCTTCTCCCTACATATATTCCCTCTCCTTCTACTATAGCTTGAGTAGGACAATCGGCCATTCTGCAACCCGTTTCACTTGAGTACCTTACGGTCAACACAAACTAGTATTAGCATTTGAATATTTGAATCAACTTTTGAATTCTACACATAACTACATATGTGTGTGATGGTTCCCTTCAAGCCTAGTTTTCAAACATGGCTCTGATACCATATGCCACAAACCACAGTCCTCCAAAAAAAAAAGTTAATACATAAATAGACATAAAGCTCAGTATAAGAGTTGATACCATTGATTAGAATAATAAGGAAATTAAAAGGTTGGGAACGTGTATTGGGTGCCCCTAGCTAACTTCAAAATAATCAATTATAATTCCTATACATTAAGAGTTAAAGTTGTTCAGGGATATGTATTTCATGTATTTACTTTCACCCTATTCATTATAACTTATGGTTGTATCTCTTGTAAACGTCCTTAACCTACATATGCACTAGCGAGTTACAATGTAAAATATTTATACACGCATGTAATGCAGATTCAGAATGGAGCTAAGGTTGTTAATGTACCCTCATATTACAACTTTTATGCAATGTATTACAAGTTGCTATGTGATTTTAAAGTAGTGTTGTAGGGTTGGTCATTAACTCACTTTCATGGCTTGTATGGTGATACCTCCTCTTGTACCGAGGCCGGACATGGAATCCTATCACAAGGGACTTCACCCATTATCATGTTCTCTTCACGTGCCTTTGTCACCTTGGTTCTCACCTGACGGTGGCGATTAACAGTGTTCCATCCAACAATTGTTTATCTCCTTGGGATTGACTCCTAGTACACTAACTCATTTCAATAATATAATCCATCCGTTCGATATGACCATTTCATTTTGCAATGTGCCACTAATACGATTATGAGGGTTTTCACACCTAGTAAGGGTATGACATGCCTGGACTCTACCACCAAGAACACTTTATATAATTTTAACCACTAGAATTTTTTTCCAGCAGAGCCCCACGTCTGTGATTGTCCTAAATTATGGGATGTTCTCTAGAGGATGCGTGGTAATTTTTTGAAACAACCCTCTTGGTATACGCTTTGTACATGTGAGTTTTAGTAACCCGTAGTTTTCTTTGTTTGTGTTTTATTTACTCTCACTGTTCGACTTACGGTGTTGTTATGGTAACAGTGAGGTTGTGACATTGGCGTTCGGTACCCATGAGACTCCTCTTTGGGTAATGTGATTACCTTCTTCCAAAAGCATTCGAACGGGAAAAAATGTTTCCTACTTCTGTGAAATTTGTCTCGTTTGACCCCTCACTAATTCCATGTTCCTAGTTCTTCAATTGTGAGGTGTTAGTGGATTCTTGTTCCATCCTTTTCAATGTCGCAAAGTGTTGAATTTTCCTGAGGAAAGGGGTCCCTCCTAGAGGTGCTAATGGTAGGTAAATTGAAATTAATTTCTCATTGTTTTTAACACAATAATTAGAGTAGTTCTTTATTCGCTCTGTAAATTATATTTATCTTAGGGCTCGTCCCTTTTGAGTTTTACATTTAGTTTTCCTTTCTGAAAATATCTCACCTACCGTGAGCTCTGTAATAACACTAATATTTAAATAACAGACTATAGGAGTCGAGTGGATGGTTTGTTTTCTACACACAGGTATATTTCAATGTTCTATGGTTTTTTTCTTCCTCCTCACCCAGAGGTACCCAATGATTATATTCCGGGCAATTTTGAGACATATTACCGTGTCTAGCCTAATGATTGCGGGTATGATGGTAACTCAGTTCAATGAATTTATAACTAACGAAGTTAGATTCTAACATTTAATCCCTACACTTTTATTCCTACAGGTCATTGCTCCATGTATAATTTGGGATTCTTCTTACCACGCAATTTCCCTGTCTTTTTAGTTATATGGATGATAAATTCTAGGTCCTACTCTTATGAGGAATGAAGTATAATTTGAACATCGCCACTTTGCATGTATTATTTGTTTTCAATTACGTATAATGTATATGATATCTTCACTAATACCCAAGGCCCTTTGGGGTAGTCGAACATCACTATCAATATAAACCCTTAGGGGTACATTCTCTTAGTTTTGGCCTCTTATTACTATATGGACGGATAAGTTTATGTATAATTGTAATAATATCATATTTTATAAAGTATGATTACTTTCCGTGGAGTACTTCCGTTAATAATCACTTTTTTTTTTGTAAAGCCCCCATATAGGGTAGAAAATTTCTCCCTTTCCTATTGTGGTCCATTGAATAGTAGTAATGTTTTCTTTCCCACAACATATTTATAATTGACAATTCTGTACAGTGCTTAATTGTTTAGTTACGGTGTTAGTAGTTAACATAAAACATGTACTCCACTGTTCTCAATACATGTGTGTAACTTTCGTGCATGACTTAGTAGATGTTTTTGCGCTTCAGAGTCTCGTTCC
Organism: Pinus tabuliformis; assembly: GCA_031772625.1. Classification (NCBI taxonomy): domain Eukaryota; kingdom Viridiplantae; phylum Streptophyta; class Pinopsida; order Pinales; family Pinaceae; genus Pinus; species Pinus tabuliformis. The sequence continues at coordinate 363,890,920 of CM062819.1, forward strand.
ATATATTTTGCTGACTTATTTGAATTTGTAATGGTAGAGAAACATTTCTTACCCTGCTTCCATTCACATTTACCCTATTTCCATTCACTCTTCTGTCCAACACTGTAATGTTCTGGCCTCAGACCAAAATCCAATAGCTTACACATTTCCCGTTGTATTTCCAACTATTCTTTAATTCTCGATTTTTTTTATCAATTATGCTAAATAAAGTCAGATAGGCATTGAGTTAAGATTTTCCTGAACCTATCAAGTTTTTCGTTAGTTATGTCACGTAGACACGTTTTGTTTACCGTTCTCAGGTTACTGCTTTAATTCTCAAATCTTATAGTGAAAAGAAATGAATATGTGAAATCATATGTTAATTAATGTGATAGAGAATTTGTGTTCTTATTTGGTTCTTTAATGATTCATAGCAGTAATATTCAGTTTCGATGCGTTTCTCATTCAAAAACCATATGTTAGTGTTTTTGTATTGTGATTTTTTTTTAATGATTACAATTTTTTCCAGAATTCTAGTAGCTTGTTTTCTGAGCCATGTCTCACATTTGGAGTCTCTACACACTCTATTTGAGCCTGCCTCAGTTAACTTTATATATATAGATATACTGATCTACTTCTCCTATATTAACAGCTTAGACTAACTCACTGATGGTTGATTAAATCGATTCCACTATGTCTCCTATCAAAGAATCTGTATCATAACATTTGCCAATATTGTCAGTGTAATATAAAAGGTAAAATATATACTGCAGAGAGTGTATATCTACTTTGAAATTCTATTATTTCATTTGCACCATGAATCAAACCTTCACACCTTTTAGGAAGTACTTATATACTATATAAGAATCTTCTTCATAATTAGATAACAGTTAACCTCCACCAATATTTCCTAGTAATTACTCTCAGTGGCAGTGATAACATTCCAGGATGCATAAAGGAGCAATAACCTAAATAATAAATGAAAGGTATATAGATAAGAAAGTGACTAAATCAAAATATCAAGCACACTCATTTATCGCATGTATGTCTTCACTCTACTGCAATTTATTCACCAATATAAATATAAATAAAGATAGTAATGAAAGATATACAGATAAGAAAGTGACTAAATCAAAATATCAAGCACACTCATTTATCGCATGTATGTCTTCACTCTACTTCAATTTATTCACCAATATAAATATAAATAAACTATCTTTATGTACCAACAATTGGTAAATATGTTCATAATAGAAAGGCACACAAGTGTTCTAACCGCTGGAACTGCATATGGGAAAAATACTATCCTCCCTAACATGAATTGATCCACTAGTTCCTCCGAGCTGAAATTGCTTCCTATGGAATCAACAACTTCATTAATTCGTGAATGGCATCTTTTATAATTTTCTTTGCTAGTAGATTTTCTTGATAATGTCTAGCCTTTTTGGTTTTCCAACCCAACTGCCTAGGCTTTATTTCTTCTCTTTTTTCAAAAAATATGTTCTTCCTTTTTTTTAAACCTTGCTTTTCTCTCCCACAATGGTTTATTCCACCCATACTTAGTGTTTTTCTACAACTAAGTGATTCAATATATCCTTCTCTGCCATTCTATTAAATCTTGTTTATTGTATCCTAGGGTTTTTTAGGAGTCATTTAAGGGAAGGTTTATTTCGATCTCATCCACCAATAATGGTTTCCAAAGATTCGCAAAATTCTCCTAACTCTAGTGCTTCTTTCCCAAGTAATTTGTAACATTTTATTTATTAATAAAAATTTATTTATTACATAACATTGACTTTATTGTTCACATTCATCTCAAATCCAACATGGATTTCTATCCATGAAGTCTAAAAATAGTCCAGTCTATGGATAGCAATACATTAACAGAAAGAACAAAGGGGTATTACAGAGAGAAAATAAACCAGTTCAGGGGTTGGCTAGAGCCATGATGGGGGAAAGAAATATTCCACATAGATTTTGGGCTAAAGTTATTCACATAACAATGATGATTTTAAACAAGGCACAATTGAGACGAGAATGTTACAAAACCTCATAGGAGCTTTGATGTGGAAAACCCACTACTGTCAACCATTTCAAAGTATTTGGAGGCAATAATTAGACCAAAAAAGAAGGATTAAAAACTTGGTAAGTTTAATGAAATAGCTGATGAAGGTATTTTTCTTGGGTACTCTGAGAATAGTGAAGGTTATAGATACTACACCAATAATATAAAGATAATAGTTGATTTTATTGTTGGCAAAGTTCATTAGAACATTGAATGTCAAGACTATCAACTAGTAAATATTAGTTCCAATGGTCCACTCAATAATGATGAGAAGCATAATGAGCCATTTTCAACTGGAAATATTGAAGAACCCCTCCATCCACAATCTAAAGATCCTGCAAAGTATGGGTAAAAGCACCACCCAAATGACCAAATAGTTAGTGATTTAAATTCAAGTGTTCAGACAATATGAAGACTATTAGTTCCCACTATACAAGCACATGTAGCGTTTTATTTGTGATGGAATCAAACAATTTTTCTTAGGCCAAGCAAGGTGATGATAGGCAGAAGGTCCTGAGTGAAGAGTTCGATAAGATCGAGAAAAATCAAACTTGGGAGCTTGTTCCAAGATGAGAAGATAGGAATGTTATTGTCCTGAAGTGGGTCCTTCGGAACAAACTGAATTTCCCATGGATGTGGCCCAATGGTTAGGTGAGGAAGTTTGGTCGCCAGAGGCCTTGTGGTCCAGTCTTGTGTAGGACTATGTATGCTTGAGAGTTGCTCCAAACATGATTTCTTCAATTGAAAAAAGGGACAGATTGAATGAATATGGTGAAATGGTATGAAATAAAGAAAAGTTAGTTTGCAATTATTGTGCACAAATTGAAAGCTTAGATTTTGATGAGACCTCTTTTTCCATTGCTCGGTTGGAAGAAAATCACATGTTTTTGGCTTTTGCTAGATTCAAGAAATTTAAGATAATTCAAATGGATGTTAAAATCTGCCTTCTTAATGGAAATATGCAAGAAGTCTACATCGATGAACCTAAGGGTTTTCAAACATGAGATCAAGCTGATTATGTTTGCAATTTGAAAAAGACCTTGTATGGTCTCAAACAAGCCCCAACAGCTTGGTATTCCAAGTTGGATAGTTATTTGCTCAATTTTGTTGTTAAAAGAGGTGCATCTAATATTATTTGTATGTGAAAACTAATGATGGAAAATTGTTAGTGGTGATTGTCTATGTGGATAATAATATTTTTGTGAGTAATTCAGCTCAACTTACATGCCAATTTACATGACGTCTATGTTTAGAAAACTTTTTTATCTCCCTGATTTGCACATTACACTATCTTCAAAAACAATTTTTATGTCAAAACAAACATTTCAAGAAAACACAGCAAATTAACAAATTGATATGAATGGAAATATGTTGAAACTTGTAATAAAGAAAAAAAACTTCTCAATTTTTATAAAGTTTGAAAGATAAAAAAAGACAACATCGTCTCAATAAATATGGACAAACCGAACTTAAAACTAAACCTATAAACATCTATATGATTTCAATATATTCAAACTACCGTTTAATTCATGAACACTAATAAATATATTAATTTCGTTTTCACGTTTCAAACTCTCTCACATAAATACCTATGATATAATTATAATATAAGATGGTCTTCTACTAACCCAGACAGCCTAAAGATTTTATTAGCCACGGTGGATTTCATTAGTGAATAGGATTTCCAAATCCCTAAAAGTATTCCAGCACCAAAAATCAGCCGTGAAACCATTAAATACCTGGTGACTGAACACTTTGAAGGGTGGGTCCTTCCTCGTTTTCCTTCGAAAAAATGAGTCCATCAAAACCAAATATAGTACATCTAAAATGTTTTGCCACCATGAAGTTGCTCAAAACATATTGACAAACAAAGAACCACTGAAATATATTTCATCCTAATTTGCAGGCATGGATTGTCGTTGGATCGAATTTTCTGCTGTCTTGTCGCATGGTTTCCTTACACGGACATTGAAGTGACGAAATGCATAAGAAGCTTACTGCCGCTCACCTCAATTCGTCCATGAGGTTGCTGAAAACATTTGCAGCGTATGAAATATTGTTTCTGAAAGTTAAGAGGCCTCAAACCGCACCTCGGATAGAAAGATAGTTCTCATGTGTTGATAATCTTTCAATAACCATCAGGTCTCATGCCCTGGAATTTGTTAGAGGAAGCTGCGATAGTATAGTCAAGGTTTTAGCAAGGGCATCAAGACATGCAAAGGGCACCTGAGAGACTCCGAATTCGGTGGCTTAGAACAAAATAAAACACAAATTGAGAAGTAACCTAAACAAGCTCGTTTTGGGCCGAATGGGAGAACTCGTTCAGAGAAGAAAATTGTACAACACAAATAAACTGGCAAAACAAAAGAAGTGGGCTGCATTAAACCTGAAACGCTCCATTGTTTTACTTCTCCTAGCTGAAACGGAACAAAGATTATCAGAACCAAATGTATAACCCAAATAAGGTATAACTTGCCTTGAACAGAATAGAACAATATATACAAGTCTGAGCATAATTTGTAGACATGAAACCCTAACTAATATAATTCGTACACAAAATTATGAATGAGTTTATCTATTAAGTGAACCTGTCAAAAGGACGAGCAGGAGGATATCTTTTATCATTATAGCGGTCAGGGATGCTGTGCCGAGGCGTAGATGTCATTTGGGGGAATGTTGAAAGCGGGCATGCTTGATGGAACAGGTATATGTTGTTGCTGCTGCAGTGCCGCCAGAGTGAATGATTGGGAAAGTCCTCCGGGAGGGTGGAGCTGCATAGGGGTCTGCTCCTCGTCGTCCTCTAGGGGCAATCGATCGTAAGGGGCTACATGGTATGTGGCAGCCATAACCACAATAGGGCCGGAGGCTACCAGGGCGCCCACGACGCTCCCTCCCACCACTTGTCCCTGTCCACTGGCGAGATAAATTCTGAGGCCTGTAGCCCCGGAAAGTTCGGTCGTCGGCAGAAACGCCCCAGAAAGGGATAAGATCTCGAACCGTCCGTGCAAGGTCACGAATGCGCTAGCCGTGGCCGGTTGCCGCAGGGTAACGTTATTCACCGTCCCTGTTCCGCTGAGAATGGAGAGTCCCCGGTGCCGCCTGCGGGCGAACATCGCCAAGCTCTCCGCTACGTTGCAACCGTCACTGATCTGCAGTACGTGAGCTCTCAGAGCATTTCCGCTCTCCTGGTGGACAATCGTCGGGGGCTTGGGCTTGTTCTTGGACCCCGACGGCCTGCCCCGAGACCTCCGGCTCGTTTCTGCCTCCACCATATCGCCCTGGTGAGACTTGCCCTCAGCATCGCTGTTGTGATCGTTGTTGCTGTCCCGCTTTCGTTTCTTCAATTCGCTGCCGCCGCTGATCTCGTCTTCAGAAACAAGAAAGTCCCTCGTTTCGAGCCCATAAACATGGCCACTTCCGCGCACGGGACGAGAAACATGCCCAGGCCCGGGCCCTAAATAGGCCCCTGTTTCGATTCCTGCCATCGCCCGATTTCCCGCCGACCATCGGGTTGCCAGGACTTCGTCCTTGAATTCACTACACTGAATTCTCTGAATCTTTCCCCGATCTTTACATACAATTTCAAACTTTTGGCTGCCCCCAACAAAGCCTCGCCAGTCCTATAGCCGAATCCGATCAGCCAGCCCAATACTATTGGCTAGGGATTCGATTCTTGCATAGCGTAAAGCTGGTGCGGAAGACCTTCCCTGTCGACTCTGATCCTTCTCGGAAGCAGAAAAGAAGAAACAGGACTGAACCGAAGGGACAAAACCAGCGTGTCTACTGAGCTGTGCGTGCACGAGAAAACCACAATGTATAGCGGTTTTTGAAAGGCAGTGTTTATGTATGAGAGTAGCTTTCAAAAGCGGGTTAGGGTTAGGGTTTTCGAGTGGGGCAATGTGCATGTGGGGTCATCGCCCTTCTACTTATTTCCGACACTCCTGACTCCTCTTTCACTCGAAAGGTATTTCTTTAATTTCTATCGTGCCACGGACACCCTTTCAGTTTCCTCTCGATCACAGTTACCATCGACTTTACGCCATTGCAGACCAAAATTGGCAGCGGGCTCGATCATAGGGCATCCATCACATATCGTAGCCGCGGTCTCATGCTTTTGCTCATTAGCTACGTCACCTAATGGTGGCCTCCACTAGTATCCGATTTAGACGCGGGTGGTGTCAAATTTACTTCAAAGAAAGGGGAGAGGCTTTTCTTCTAGGAGGGCGGTTTTTGTGCATGTAAAATGTTCAAGTGGAGACCAATTTATCAGTAAATCGTTAAATAGGTCTTAAGTTGTGATCCTTTTACTCAATCTTTGGTAAATTGTTAAACATGTCTTAAGTTGTGTTTTGTTTCCCAAATATTATTTAGACAATAAGAGTTAAAGTTATTATAAAGTTTTAGTTGTTTTTTTTGAAACAAGAAGTTAAATGTAGGAATTTAATTGAATAAGAGGAATATGAATAATGGTTTATTATTTAAATATAATTTAATTAATAATCTAAATTTAATATATTAACCGATTTAGTTAGTTACTAAAAAATATTAAGAACACAAATTTAAAATTTATAAAAAAAATTATTATTATTTTTATGCTTGAATTTACTATACTCAATTTTCAAAAGGAATTATAAGTTTTCTATAAAATTATATCAACATTTTATTTAAATTTTTATTTATATTAAAACTAAATAGTGTTCATAAAAAATTCTTTTTAGTGTTGCAAATTATATTAACATAGAGCATGTCAGTTCCAAATATATTAAGTTTTATAAAGGATTATATGGGTTGAAATAAAAACATTTTTTTAATACAAAATTTAAAAAAAGATTTATTACTAAATTTATTTTTGCTGGCACTTAATATATTTGAAGATAAATGTATCTATGATAATTTTTAATAATATTATTTATATTTATATCTTTTTTATTTTATTAAAACTTTGGTAATACATATGGTTCAACATTTCTCTTTAATATAATTTATTTTTTTTCTATTTAATTTTTTAATTATAATTATATATATATATATATATATATATATATATATATATATATATATATAAATTTCGATATATTTACTAATTAAATTTAAATAAAAAAAATCTCAAAAATAATAATTTTTATTATAATTTATTTGATAAAATAGAAAATTACAAAATTAAAACCAAATTTCAATATCATTCATTAAATCCAATAAATTTATTATTCTTATTACTTATTTTCAATAAAATTAACATTTTATTATTATTATTGAAAAAAACACACCTCTACCACATCACATTATCATTGGCTTTGGAGCGCCTCAGAAACATGCAAATAGAAATATACTCTCTTCATATTCTTTTAGGAGGATTAATAATTTTTTGAAAATATTAAATGTGTATTTAAACAAATGTATAAAGAAATGCAGATAAAGATATTGTAATTGTTGTTAATAAAGTAAATGTTTTAAAATCATTTTAAAGCAAGGTTTATATAGTTTTGGATAGACGCTGATTGATGGGTTTTCTGTTAGGTTACTCTTTGATGTGAAGTTACTTGCTTGTTCAATGCGGTGTTATGTTAGATCATTCTTTGACGTGAAGTCACTAATTCAATTCCTTGAGTTCAATTTCCCACCATGATTAAAGTGATATATTGAACATATTCCTGCCAAACTTAAAAAAAAAATCAATTTAAAATAATAATATATAATATATATAGTTGACATGTTTCTTTCACATGTACAATTTTTTTGTATTTAATTATAGACATGCTTATCAATTAACACAAAATTTTCCAATAAAATAAATATCAAGATAAATCATTATTATAATTTATGTGAATAAATAGAAAATTGAAGTTTTTAAATTAAATTCTAATATAACAAAATCAATGATATAGATTTATTATTTTTATTATATTTTACTTTTTATTATTTTTTCTAATTTAATTATTATTATTTTTTCTACTATTATTGCAATATTGTTAATTTTGTAATTGCTGGGAAATGTAAATATTTACAAATAATCATTTACCTCGTTACATGTCTATAATAAATTCAGACATTTCTAAATGTTTTTACTCTAATATTTACCAATTTAATTATTAGTGTAAATCTATCCGCCATAAAATGTTTTAATAATTATTTTTTAATTATTTAATTACACATTTTTTAATTAATTTTCAATATGAAATAATAATAAAATTTTACTAAAAGAATTTTATTATTTTCTGATACATCCAAGATCAAAATAGATTTACTTATATATATGATACTAAAATTGAAAACGACTTATGACGTAATAAATCATGAATATCGTTAATTACTTTTCATTCGCTAAATTGTTAAATAATAAAAAACAGTTTTATATATATGAACAAGTATTCTTATTTTTTATATATACAACCAACTCATAATTAAAAATATACTTTATTATTATTATTATATGATGTTAAAATCATTTTGATGGGCAATAAATAACATAATTCTATCTAAGAAAAATGATTATATAATAATAAAAGATATATATATGATTTTTTAAGAAATATAATTTTTATAATTATTAACAGTGTTTTAATTTAAGATTTAAACTAATTTTATATATATATATATATAATTTATATATTTATATGATGGGCAATAAATAACATAATTCTATATAAGAAAAATGATTATATAATAATAAAAGATATATATATGATTTTTTAAGAAATATAATTTTTATAATTTTTAATAGTGTTTTAATTTAAGATTTAAACCAATTCTTTCAAAATGTACATACATATATATATTTGTTTATTATAAAATTTATATATTTATACATATATATATAAAATATGATTTCAAAAAGAGAATAAAATATTTTAATATTAAAAAGATAAAATAATTACAATAAAAAAATGAATTAATTTCTTTTAAAAATAACAAAAGAAATTGTCTAATTCATTTAATTCTAGATAAAAATAATGTTGAAAATATGATTGGTAAATAAAATATGTCAATACTTATCTAAAGTAAAATATTTCAGTATCAATTACGCATATCTTATATATGTTTGAAAAAACTATACATAATATTATATATATATTTAAAAAAACTATATACATGTTAAAAAAGCAAATGATAAAAGTAACAATTCTACATAGACCAAGTGCCTCAGGGGATTTACAATATCCTTAATTTATTTATACTTTAAAAATATAATTTTATTATTAAGAATTTATACATGGTATGTGTGTTAGTGCGTATCCATGTGTGTGTTTCTCTATACATATATATGAAACCTATAAAGTAATAAGATTCAATCTTGTAATATCACTCTAACTATTTACTCATTACATTCATTACAAATATTATTAATTTAATATAGTTTAACCATGTTCAACCATTCATCTGGATTTAGTCAGGGTCGAAATGGTTGAACTACCTTGGAAATCATACCATGACAAATATTGAAGGAAACAAGAAATGGGGATAATTTGACGGGAAAAGAAAGGTTTTGGAAGGACAAAGAAAAATATTGTGTGTATGGTCAGCGAGTTGCCCAAAAATGTGCTTGGTAATTATATATCTGCTTACGTTTTTCTCAGTGGATCTCCTTCTCGGTAGTGGGGAGACTTTGCAAAGAACAATTATCTTGAGAAACGGCATCAACAGTAGAGCATATGGGAGTGCCTGAGACGACCAATGCTCTTGGAAAATAATTAGTGAAATAATAATGTTGACTCTTGTCGACAACAAGGGGGACTCAAAGTGTACCGTTGGCTGGATCAATGACTGGGCTCACATAAACACACTGGACCAAGGAAATTGGATGCAACACATTAAAATCTTAAAGCACACTTTCAGTAACATCAATTTCTCTCGTGTGCACATGGAGTTCAACTCCGTAGCAGATGAACAAAGGGGTTGTTGGTGGATCCTCCCATATCCTTTTACTTGTATCATTTGAAGTCTAAAGTTCTACATGAGGAAGGTATTTTTCGATCAGATAAGGAGTATATGAGATTGCTCACATTTTATAAACTGTAGCAGGACTATAGGAATTTTATCATAGTACATATGTAGCTAATGATAAAAATCCAGTGCTTATGAATAAAATATGAGTAGTATAGGAATTAGTCAGTAGCATAAAGTTTTTCTGAAGTAACTTTCTCACGAGGCATATGTTAATTGTCCTCTTATGTATTTTGCCTCATGAAATTCCTGAACATGTACTGGTTTTTTGCTGTTAATGAAATCCCAACGTGTTTTCTTTTTTGAAAAAATGAATCACGAGTTCATAGGTGCATGGTTCGATGCAGTGCGTTGGTTCGCGACTGCGTTCATTTTCTAGTTGTTGAGTGACTTAATAAATTGACTGAGGTGTGAAAGAATGTGGAGTGATCTCTGCTTCATCATAAAGTAGAACACAAAATTATACGGTACTCTATATTTAAGTAGTATTCCACTTACACACCTGAGGTATGCGACAATGCCACTTGGGAGTTTTATGGTTTGTTTATGTTGATGGTAAACATTAGTTATTTAATGAATCTTTCGAAATATTTTCCATGGTGTGTTTATGCTGATTGTAAAAACTAGTTATTTAATAAATCCATGAAAATATTTCACCGATGAGTTTATGCTGATGGTAAATATTAGTTATTTATTAAATCTATGGAAATATTTTTGAGGATTTTCACGTGTAGAGATAACTAGTTAGGGTAATTTCCTTTCAAAAATGAATATTGAGCTATACTAAAAGATAATAACCTATGCATAGATCAAATGCACAAAGATAATATAAACTATATGTATTTTTTTATAAATAGGTAATGTTGTTGTGCACATAAATAATAGATAGCGAGTTAGATTTCCTTTGAAAAAGAGTATATATGTGCATGCATAATTAACAATTGTTATAACAGTTTCTTGGAAACTTCCATGGTCTCTCGATGCATGAAGATAGGTTAAATATATTAATTTCTTAAAAATAATAGTTGTGCAATTCTTGCAAAATTATTTATGAATCTTCATGGAAAATAATTAAACTGTCCTCTTTCATTGAAAAAGGGTTAAATGTGAACCTAACACAACCAAAGAATAACTACTTTATAGATCCCTCAAAAAAGAAACATGTATTTACATCATCAAAGATTAGTTGATTGTGGTAAATATCTTTATGCATAGAATACTATAGCTACTGTGAAAAATAATAAGAATCTTTATGCATAGAGACATAACTGTTATGCTAACTTCCTTTTGAAAAGAAGCATGTGTCTGTTTAGATGAAAATAATAGCTAATGGTGGCAGAATTCCAGAAAAAGAAATATTTGTTTCATACAATAAAGAAGGGTTATTATGATAAGCTCATGCATACACAAATATTATTCATTATGTTATAGAGATATGTACTTTGCATGGATAGAAGAATTATTGAGCTATATTTGTCTAGAAAAAATATGGGATTTTTTTTATGCTATCATAACTATTATTTTAGTTTGTTTTGGAATAAGATCATGTATATGCATGCAATATTTGAATTATCTTTCATTTAGAAAAAATATACATTTGTATGCGAGAAATGATAGCATCTTGTGTTAGCTTATATAGGAAAAGATTCTTTTGGAAATTGTATGCATTCACATCCATAGGAACAACATTGGGTGTGTTAGATTTATTTACATATTTTCATGCACCAAAAATAATCATTGAAGGGCTTGTTTGTTTGATAAATTTTTTGTAATTTTCATCCACGAAGATCATAATTGATCTGTTGCATTCATTTAAAGGAATGTCTAGACAATTGTAGTGATTTGTCTTGTAAGACTGGGTGCTTGTGTGAGGGGAATAATAGTTAATGTGGTATTTATTTATAAACAGGATTTGATGGTTATATGATTATAATTAAGGCATATGCAGTGTTGTTAAAGGAAGCATGTCACAATATTCTATTTACATTTCATGTATGGAAATGAATAGATGCTGAAGAATCAGTACTAATAATTCATTATTAGTTGATTAATATTTTATGTAATCATGATATAAAATTTTGTTGACGATGGCTATGGCAGGAAAGGATGGCAACATGTGAAAATGATAGATTATGTTTAACATTGTGACAGGTAAAGAACTAATGGTGCATGCAGATGAGTGAGAGTTGCAGGATGGTTCACTAATGGAACAAATTGGCAATAATGATATAAATATTGAAGATTTGTGGGTAAATGATATCATGATGACTGTAATAAATTTTATCCAGATATCTTATATTTAAATGATATTTCCTTGTAGTTTTTTATGACAATGGTTAAGGGATGGACTCCCTTATAAACCATCAAGTGAGGAGTGAACACCCTCACAAGTATTTAATAAAAAATATAAATATTTGTTGGTTTTCATCCTACAAGGTTTTGAGAGTATATCAATGTATCATGATATTGTTGTCTATTGTGCTACTTTTATAACATCAAGTATGTGATTAACTAAACTATTTAAGGAGTTATGAAAATTATGGAAGGTTACATCAGAAAGTTTATGCTAATATGATACAACAGTGGTTGTTAATGATTATGTAACTTACTATTCCTTTAATAAAGTTACTCTATGTAATAATAAAGATTCTATCTAATGGTTAATAAGGAATCTCGAATAGTAATTTGGACAATTACTTGTGGGTAAATATTGTAAAAAAAATTCTAAACCCATACATTTTCATGCGATGTTATTGGGGGATGTTACAGATATCTACAAGTACAAAACCTTTTTCAGGTGTTACATTATAAAAAATGCTCTCACTTGGACAAATTTGACGTCTCTAAACACTTTCTATATCTATAATGAAGAAGGATTTAAATGAATATTATTTAATATGGATATTGAAATTTTTTATTCATAATTAAGAGTGATTTTTTTTATATTATCAATATTTTCCATTTAAATATCACATTTCGACTTTATGTTAACCATAAAATCAATTACACCAATCTTCATAATATGTTGCAATATCAACAACAAACTTAACAAACACAATACGAGCGAAATTATTAATGTTTTACAAATTTTATTTTAAACTCAATTTGTTTCTCACCCCATTGATGCTCTGGTTACCACTACGCATAATTAAATTAATAACATGAATTTATTATTTGTTCAATTAAATTAATTTTTACTTACAAGTTAAGAGTTTAATTTCTATATTAGCTTTCATAGATTTATATCTAATTTTAATAAATAATAAAGATGTTTTGAAATAATTTTACATTTATTCAAAAATACAACAACTCGTATAAGAAATGTTGCATATCCCAACGTTGCAAACCCAAAATTCAACATCTTAAAATAATAATCATGTAGAGTAATGCATTGAAAATTGATTTTTAATTATCAAGTGATTAATGATTATTTTCCTCATGTCATGATTTCGTTTCAAATGACAATTGAAATCACCATGTAGAAGTCTAAACGTCTTTATTAGAAACCAATTACTTTCATAAGTTTAATACCCATAATCATAATTTCATTGATATTAATGATAAGTTTAGAAGTATTGAAGAGTTGTTGGTTTGCATGAAAAGGTGTTTAATTGTTTTTACAATGAACGACATCATAAGGATATTTAAGAAAAACTCTACCACACTAATAATGTAGTTTTTTTTAGACATTAAACAATGTTATACATTGCAATATGCACAATCAACATCAATATTGTAATTAAGGTTAACATTCGATTTATTTTACTAATAAAAATAATCTTTTCAAAAACCCTTATTACATTAATATAAGAGTTAAATGAAATATTAAATTTGGAGTTGTATAAAAAATTATAATTTTCTACTTCATATTTCGTCCATACATAACCGTTATCTTTAATTTGTTAAAATATTAAAAATTCTACAATCCTTTTTAATGAAAAGAAAATAAAAAACCTTGTTTCTCATTAGGTGATCGGGTAACATACGCTGAAAAATAAAATAAAAGGGAACCATTTGCATATAATAAATATAAAAGTTTGTATTTACGAATGGAAAACGATAATAAATGTGGTTGATATCATTTATATAAACAGTCATATAATTAAATAAAGTTGATATAAATGAATATAGATTTAATATTAATATATTATTGAAATTTTTAATATTATTAATATTATTGATATAATGATGAGGTGATTAACGAGTTGTTTTTAGTGTAATTTTTTGGAAATTTTTTAGGTGGGTTTTTCTGGTCTAATTTCTCTAAAATCTAGTAGGAATTTATTGAAATCACAAGTTTGATGGGTAACCCTTTGACAATCGAAGCGCCCTAGGGGTTTTTCAGATTGTTGAATCCATATATACGGTCAAAAAACCAGTTTAAATACCACAAATCATGATTTCACCTCAACTTTTTCCACCGGATTCCGGCACTAGAAAGTCCAAAAAGTCACACTATAGACAACTCTGATGATTAGCATCTACTAAGAGCAATGCGGTCTATCGGACCTCAAGAAAAGAGAGTCTAATTTTCATTCTTCAAAATCTTGTTTTTTGTGGTCAAAGAGCAAGGAAAGAAGCATTCCAAGATCACTATAGTTGGGTTGGCTTCTATGTCAGGAACATTAGAGGTGTCACTAATGATAGCGAATTGGGAGAGGATATGGGCAAGAGTCGGGAAGTTTAAAACGAGGTGTTTTTCATCTTCCATCTTCTTAGTATAAAAAAATATTATTATTATAATTATAATTAATAATCTATATTAATTAATATTTAATATTAAAACTATTTAATATTATTTAATTTTAAATTATGTAATATAAATTAATTATTTAATAATAATAATAATAATAATTATTGGTAATATTAATTGATAATAATAATCTTAATAACAATAACTTTTTTTTAGTAATAGCAATAATTATTTTAAAATGATTCTAATAATATTTAATTAAAAATAAATAAACATTAAATATTATTGTTGATTGATTTTTAAATATTATTATTAATAATGCATTGGTAATTAATAATTAATAATAATAAAGTATTAAAAAAATAATAAGCAAACCGTAAGGATTTATACTAAAAGCCCAAGAGATTATAAAACTAAGGGAATAATATTAAACCCTAGGAATATGAATCCTTATATTAATAAACCCAAGAGATTGATATTATAAACCAAAGGGAATAATAAACCCAAGGGATAAAAAAATATAAACCCATGGTATATAAACCCTAACATAAATATTATAAAGCGTAAAATACATATCGTTGAATTCCATATTGAGACAATCCTTGCCATGATGCGATGTTAGACCATGGTTGACCATAGTTCATTTTGGCAAAATGATTGTGAGAATGCGATGTTTGGCCATGGCTCACCATGGTTGGCTATGATTGACCATGGTTGACCTAATTGATATTATAAGCCCAAGGGATTGATATTATAAACCCAAGGGAATAATAAAAACCAAGTTATATAAACCCTAAGATAAATAGTAGAAGAAATAAAATAAACATGGTTGACCATGGGTGATTTTCATATTGAGACAATCATTGTCACAATGTGACATTCGACCATGGTTGACCATGATTAACCATGACTAATCTTCATACCACCACAATCTTTGTGATAATGTGAGGTTCGACCATGTTTGACCATGATTAATGATACATGACCATGTTTTATTTTATAAAACATGGTTGACCATGGTTGACAAAGGTTGACCATAGTTGACCAATAAAATAAACATGGTTGACTATAGTTGATTTTCATATTGAGACAATCCTTGTCACAATGTGACATTGGATCATGGTTGGCATGCTTGATCATAATTGGTTTTCAAATCAAGCAAATCTTTGTCACAATGCAACATTTGATCATTTTTTTACCATGGTTGATTCTCATGTTGAGACAATATTCTTCACAATGTGATGTTCGACCATGGTTGACCATGATTGATATTATAAAACCAAGCGAATAATAAAACCTAACGATTAATACTAAAAACCTAAGGGATAATAGACATAAGGGAATAATATTAAACCCTAAGAATATGAACCCTTAAATTAATAAACCTAAGGGATAGAGATTTTAAACCCAAGGAAATAATAAATCCAAGGCATAAAAATTATAAAC
The DNA here is from genome assembly GCA_031772625.1 of Pinus tabuliformis. NCBI lineage: Eukaryota > Viridiplantae > Streptophyta > Pinopsida > Pinales > Pinaceae > Pinus > Pinus tabuliformis. The sequence continues at coordinate 363,907,044 of CM062819.1, forward strand.
CCAAGGTATATAAACTTTAAGATAAAGATTATAAATCCTAAAATAAACATGGTTAACCATAGTTGATTTCTGTATTGAGACAATCCTTGTCAAAATGCGATGTCATATCACAGTTGACCATGGTTGACCATGATTGATATTATAAACCCAAGGGATTAACACTAAAACCCCATAGTATTATGAATGCAACGGAATAATATTAAACCCAAGGGATTGTTATTATAAACCCAAGGTATATAGACCTTAAGATAAATATTATAAACACTCAAATAATCATTGTTGACCATGACATATTTTCATATCGAGACAATCCTTCTCACAATGCAATGTTGGACCATGGTTCATGATGCTTAGCCATGGATGATTTTCATATTAACACAGTCTTTGTGACAATGCAACGTTCGACCATAGTTGATTAGTATTAAACCTAAGGGACCAATATTATAAACACGACGATAAAAATTATTAACCTAAAATAAAAATGGCTCACCGTGATTAATATTATCAATAATTGGTAATTATTATTAATTATTAATAATTATTATTAATCAATTATTAATAATTATAAGTATATATATATATATATATATATATATATATATATATATATATATATATATATATATATATATATATATATATATATAAGCTTGGTAGCTCCATCGAGTTTCTATTATATATTAGACAAATTTACACCACATGGGTTGACTAGGTGGCCTCAGCTTGCCCCGAGGGGAAACCAAGTCTATTGGCCACCGATCAGTGTTACAAGCCATTCGAAAACAATTTTTTTTAGTCTTTCTATCCAATGTAGATAAGTCTTGATCTCATGTCCAGATACGACATAACTGTAGAGACTAGCATATGCAACAGGAACATTCAAATCTAACCACATAAACAAAAACTATCCATGGGGAGTCTAGTCTTTCTGCTCCTCTGAGACAAAAGAAACAGGAGCAGGATCTTCAGCAATTTCCCGTGGCATTCCATATAGCTCAAAATGCAAGGGATGTGGAGGTCAATTCGATCCATCTTGATGTTCTCTTTGTGCAATTGTAAGAGGATTTTCTCCATAGGTTTTTTATAGTTTGGTAGGCCCTCCACTATAACCATCATCCCCACAGAGATTTGTTCCATCGCTTTTCCAAGAAGATTTTTCATTATGAAATAAATATAAAGGGTGTGTTTATATTGAGTAATTATGCCAAGGGTATTCCCTAGATTTGGGACCAACGACCTCGAAATGTTGATCTGTTCCTTTGATTCACTTCCCTGCTTAATCTTGGCTTCCTAGTCTTCTATCAACTTTTGAATTCCTGCGTTTGTCCTGTCTCGTTATGCCACTGCTACCTCTACTATGAGGTGCTCGAAAGGATTACGACCCCTACGAGCTTCCGATGTGCTCGGTCCCTTGTCTATCTCGGGGGTCAGGCCTCTCCTTCCATGCCCACATCCTCTCATTTCTCGAGCCATAACCTATGCAGTGGAGCCCTGTTGACATCCAAATGAAGTTAGGTTCGTCAAACCTTTCTCAGCATCCCATCTTTGTCATTCATACAGTGCCCCTCTTCCATACTTCTCCGCCTGAGAGTTAAGGTAGCCTAGAGCCCATAGGTGGCCAAGGGAATTGGGTTTCAAACTCTTCTCCCGGAGCTCCTCATAGTACCCCTCCCCCTTGCTATGGTTCAAATGTTGGTCATCCCACTGCATCTAGAACCAAGCCCACAGGCCTGCCAATAGCTTGGCAGGATGCCTACAGTTATACTTACTTTTTTCACCCTCAGCTAGCAGATGCAAGCCATGGATTTTCTTGCCCCTCTACCCAGATTGCCTCCTAGGATCCCTAGCTTTGCTCTTAGTGCCATGCAGGTGTCTGTTTGTCCATTCTCTACATCCTATTGCCATGGCTGAATTCCCATCCCCCTACCCTCAGCTCTTTCGTGCCTCTCTCTTCATCACCCAGCCCCCCAGGAATGGCGAGCCCACTATCCCTTATTCCCCTGGCCTGAGAAACTAAAGATAGGCCCACGTATCTTCTCAGCCCGCATTTTCCAATTCTGCAACCAAGGTTCTGGTTCGATTGGGATAGAATCAGAAAGCAGAACCAGGCCATGGCATACCCTTTCCGCCCCCAATGCATCCCATACAAAGCTACTCCCCATTGCGCTGGTTGCTTGCCCCTCCCTCCCCCCAAGCAGAAACCTAACTAGATCACGGAATAAATACATGAGCAGGGCCAAATTACATACCGGAAATCCATTACTTATCTGCAGGCAAGGTTCCTTGCTTTCCTTCGCCCCTCACCAGCTCTGAGTCACCTCTCATCTCCACAACTGCTCTCTCCTACCCTGCACATCAAATGTATAAACCTTCTCGCCACCTTCCTTATTCCTTCCTCTAACATCTTGCCCACCCACCATCCATGAATTCATACCAAAGGACACTGCAACCCTTTCCTTTACCATGTGGGGGGAGGCAGTTGTTATAGCCTTTGTACTACCAATATCCCATCCCAGACTAGCCTCTCTTACATTGACCCGCATCTTGATCAGAAGCCTGGATTTCCTGGCTTCGACTTTCTTGGATCTGTCTGAGGTTTTGGGACAAAATTGCCTCCAGGGTTTCAAATGTTGTATCTCGTGGCTTAACTGGCCATTTCTTTTCCATCCTGTCCTATTGATGGTTGTACCTCAGTTAGCCAAGAAGTCGACCCCTTTGTTTCCATCTCTCCGGACAAGTTTAACCTGTATATAATCAAATTTGGGAATGATTTCTCCTATCTCTTGGATCAGTCTTGTAGTCCTCTAGCTCTGGCTAAGTTTGTACCACTTAGTGCCATTGCTTAATTTTTCCACTATATTTATAACCAGGCATGAGTCCCCTTTCACTTCCAGATTTCTGTATCACATTCTGATCACTATTAAGAGACCCTATCATTCTGTAGAAAACTACGCCTCGTTGTTACTAGAAATTCGACAACTTTCTGCATAGATGAGACAGGTGTTAGCCTTGGGGTCTCTAAGGAGGCCACTAAGGCCTGCATCTCCCGGGTTTCCTTTGGAAGTCCCAACAAAGTTAAGTTTTATTAACCCTTCTTCTCGGGGGGTAAAATGGAACCCAGAGTTCATGCCCATGTTGCTTGTCTTCCATGCTTTGGTGTCGATCATCCTCGGGGCTAGATTTAGCTTTTGTAATATTCAGGCTTCTTGGGGCGACACTTGCCAGTCCTCTTTGTGCCATGGTTCTTCCAGGATTGTTTCCCTTATATTCTAGATAATATCTTCCCATAAGTTTTCCTGCAAAGTTGTTTTGCTCTTGAATATTCTATGGTTTCGGTCATTCCATATGGCCCATAGGGTGAATCCTACGCCTAGGCTCTGGGTTCGGTTTACTACAGGGCTTGAATATATATGATTTCGCCAGAGTAGAATTTTTCCTTTAATATTGTTTTGGTCTCTATCCATCCTTTCAAAAACTCCTTGCATTTGCCTCCACTTCCGTTTCGCAAATTGGGAAGTGTTGAGGAGATGTTCCATGTCTTCCCAATATCGGTGGCATCACTAGCAGAAGGAGGGCCCCTGGAAACCTTGTCTCTGTGACAGATCCCAGGTTAATATGCCTCCTTTACTATCCATCTAGAGGAAGTGGGTTACCTTTGGCCACCACCCACCTTTCCAGATTTTTTTCCATATGATATCCTGCCCTCCCTGTTCTTGTCTAACTTTGGTATTGTAGGCTTTGCTTATGGTGAAGGTACCTTTAGTGGTGTAGCCTCAACTGAAGATGTCGAGGTCTTGATGGATCGTTATCTGCCTTGTCCATAGTTCTTTGTGTAGGTTGGCCCATTGATCTGTTTCTGCCGCTTGTTCCTAGTCATCTTTTGTCAACCATCTCCTCCAGCTCTCCACACCCTGTTCTTCCTTCCAGTAATGGTTCACCACATGAATATTACTATCCATGGTTTGATGATATATTTCCTTAAGCTCTTGTCTTTCTACCATTTTTCCTCTTTGCTTCCAAGATTTCGTCAAGAATCTGGTTGTTTTGCCATTGCGAACCTCCCAGAAGGCATGCTCCTAGATAGGGTGTCTATTCTGGGCTACCATATTCCACACCATAGATCCCTTGGGGGGTCTTAATATATTAGGATATCCTTAGTTCTCACCGACATGTTGTACTTACGAGTCCATATTTGTTTCCATATATCTACTCCCCCACCCGTCCATCATCACCATAGTTTTGCTCCCATGGTTCCATTTAGGAGGTATGGGTCTCTGAGGCCTAGGCCACCATTATCTTTCTTCTTGATTAGGCCCTACCACGACATGACTGCCCATTTCCTGATCTATTGTTCTCCTCCCCATAGGAATTTTTTTAAATATGTCTACCATCTTGGACACACTCCTTTTAGGGTCGCCATTCCAGATAGTTGGTATATAGGGATCGACTGGAGCACTGATTTAAGTAGTATTGTTCTACCCATGATGTTTAGCAATCTAAATGTCAAAAAATTGAGTTTTCCTTGTAGTTTTTGTAGAATTTTTTGCCAACAATTATTTCTTAGAGGGTTATCTGAGAGCGGCATACCCAGGTATTTGGACGGAAGGCTACCTATGTTGAACGGTAGGATTCTAGCTAGGTAGTTCTTAACATTTGCTTGGGTATTGAAGAAGAAAATGTAGGATTTTTCATTATCTATCTTGGTTCCCGAGGCTTCCATAAAGGTATTGAGGATGTCCCTAATGCTACGAGCCTCCTTCAAGGTGGTTTGACAGAAGAGCATAATGTCGTCAACGAATTGCTGGTGGGTGATAGGCGTGTCATTACCCCATATTCTTAACCCTTGGAGCTGGGAATTGTAAACCATTTGTTCTATATACCGGCCTAGCCCATTCGCTGCTAAGATGAACAAGAAGGGCGAGATAGGGTCCCCCTGTTGCAGCCCTCGGGTTGGGTTGAAGGTCGAAGTGGTGGTTCCATTCAGCAATATGGAGAAGACCAGGGAGGATATCGTGGCTAAGATCCAATTGATCCATCTTTGGGCAAAGCCACAGGCTTTGAGGATGCTTGATAAGTATCCCCAGCTAAGTCTATCATATGCTTTGGATAGATCCAGCTTTATCATCATGCTTGGGATCTTCTGGGACTTAAGAGAGTGGATGACCTCTTGGGATGTAATGAAGCCATCAAGGATTTGATAACCCTCTACAAATCCAGTTTGTTCAGGAGAAATGAGACTGGGAAGAAGGGGTTTCAGGCATTTGACAACAAGCATGGCTATAATATTATAGATACATTACACAAGGCAATAGGCCTAAATCCTTGAGGGTCATCAGACATAGCAGTTTTAGGGATCAAAGCAATAAAAGTAGAGTTGAGACTTAGGCATACCTTTTGATTGCATCTTGATTCCTCCACTACCTCGAGGATGTCCTACCCCATGAGTGGACAAGAGGCTTGGTAGAACTTTGTAGTGAATCCATCTGGACTGGGGGTTTTGTTCTTCTACATTCCTTTTACTATCTCTTCTACTTCTACTTTGAAGAAATCTCGCATTAGGGCCATATTCCATTCATTGGTTATCAATTTGAAAATGTACTGCATGATTCTTTAGATGGCTTTCGTTCTATTGTCAAGACTCTCCGTGAGAAGAACTTTGAAATGCTTAACAAGGAGGGCTTACATTTTTTCATGTTGTACTCTGTGTTGCCCTTCCTCATCTTTTAGGCAGTAAATTTGGTTATGTTGTTGGTGATGCACCATGGCTTTATGGAATAATCTAATGTTTTGTTCTCCTTCCCTCAACCACTGAACCCAAGATTTTTGTTTCTAGAGGATTTCTTCCTATTTTCTTCTTTCCTCTATCTTGTTAATCAGTAATCCTTCCTGTCGAGCTAGGTCTTCCAACCTTCCTTCCTGTACCATTTTTTGTTGGACCTCCACCATATGCTTTCTAAGTTCGATTTGATCCTTGATAATATGCACGAACACCTCCTTATTCCACTTCCTGGGCTTCTTTTTTAGTTCTTTTAGCTTCATTTGGAAGTTGTGCATCCTATTCCTACCCTATTGTACACTTTGTGTCCAACATTCTTCAATTTTGTTTAGGAGATTAGGGTCTTTGAACCAGAAAGCTTCAAACCTGAAGGGTTGGTTCTTGGGCCTATCTTTTAGGTCCACTTCCATGTGGACTGACCAGTGGTCCGACCCCATGCATGGAAGTATCGATGCTTCTATGAAGATATCTCTTCTCATTAGATGTTCTTAGAGTAGGAATCTATCTAGGTAGCATGCTATTTGGTGAACCCCTCCTCGTCTGTTATTCTAGGTATGAGTCCCATTGATTTTGGGTATATCAAAGATGCATAATTTTTTTATGGTTTCACTAAAGGCTTCCATATCTACATCTATTCTTCTCATTCCTACCCATTTTTCTCTTGGGTTCATGATCATGTTAAAGTCCGTCACCACTACCCATAGGTAATCTGGGTATAGATTTCTTAGGTCTCCCACTTTTGTAGGAAGGCTCTTGTTTCTCCCAGGATATGATGTCCACAAACCCCTCAAAGCAGGACCCATTAACTGGAAACTATATTCCGAAATTTTCCCATGATAATTCTTAGTAGGCTTACCCAGTCTTCAAACCAAACTTCTGCTAGATTCCAGAGAATTGCCAGTCCACCTACATTGCCATTAGCATCCTGGGCCATGAATTGTTATTATGGCTTGAAGTGTTCCATTATTTCTTTCAGCTTTCTTTCATTTATTTTGGTTTCCTGTATTATCATAATGCTTGGCTTGTCTTTTTTCAACCTCTCCTTAAGGTACCTTTGTTTGCCTTTGTTGTTGAGGCCTCTAATGTTCCAGGTTGTAATAATCATTTTAACAATTTTAGCAGTTGGTGGAAGACCTGTAATAGTGGAGCTACTCTTCCTGAGTTCACCAGCAATTCCTTGACCATTTGTATGGATTCATTCATCGTTCTCCTGCCTCTTCTTTCGTCCCCTTTTCCTTGTATTTCCACTTCTTGTCCTTGGTTGGCTTGGGACCCTAGATGATCAAGTTGACTTATTATCATTAAACACTGCTTGTCTCTATATTGTTGGAAGGTTTCCTTATAGAGTTGCTTATGATCTTCTGGGATGAATTGTTCATCAAAATGTTACCATTCCTACAATAACTGCTTCATGACTTGTTCTTCTGCACTTAGGTATTCTTTTTGGTTTTCTATAGCCATTAGGGTTTGTTCCACCATTTACATGTTGTCCTCCAGTCCTTTCTCGGTCTCAGTCGCCATTTCCTTCATTTGATTTCCCTCTATTCCTTTGCCTTTTTGGATTTCCCTTTCTGGTGAAATGTCTCCTGTGTCTGCGCCCATGTCTTCTTCTTATAAGACCGAAAAGCAATTTTGTGGCCTTTATTCATTCTCTGCCTGATTTTCTATAAGATTGCCTGGATGTCTCAGGCTTCCTTTCCTCCATTTCACCTCCTTAAACCGTTCTCCATCCTCTTTCGTCAACGATTCCCTTGCCCTTCCTTCCGCCAGGTGGTTTTCTTTCTGTTTGAGGGGGCATGCCAAGAACAAATGACCATATTCATGGCATCTGCGGCACCGAAATGGTATGTGATCATAATCGATCAGTTTTAGCCATACCTCATTGTGGTATTCCATCTCTATGTAATCTGGAAGTGGTTTTGTTATATTCATATAGACACAGATTCTGGCGTAGGAGGTATATCTAGCTTTTCTTGTCGAGTCTATGACTTTAACAAAGGTTTCTATAGAATTTCCAATGTCTTATAGTATCGTTTGGTCCCCAAAGTCCATTGGTAAGCTAAATAGCTAGACCCATATTGGGGTAGCTAGTAGTTTCTCCTGTTCAAGGTTGTAGCATTCTTTCCAATGCCTCATGAAGAGTTTGACATTGTTAAAGAAGTATGGTCCATCTTCAAAAATCCTCTCTTTGTCTTCCAGATTTTAGAAGATAACTGTGAAGAAACCCTTCACCCCCAGCTTGAGATCAGTGTACGCTTTTGGCTTCCATCGTTGTTGGATCCATTTTATCAGTTCTTTCTCTGTTGGCCATGCCCCTATGAACATGCATATGAGCGCATGGTCCTTCATGTACCTTTGATACTCTTTTAGCTTATTGTTGGGGATAACTAATCTTTTTTTTTTGCAGCTCTTGGCAGACATTTTCTTCCCAAGCCCGCTTGCCATTTGGCTCCAAACACCGCTATTCCTTTACTTTTTCCCCCATTCCCACCAGCGCATCGTGTTGGCTCAATTCTCCCACTGCAACACTCCTATATGAGGGGATCTCTCCCCCCCTTCCATACCATTCATTGATATCTTAGTCATGGGTCGATGTCAAGTTGCAGGCCTTTGTTTGGCTTTGATGTAGCAATTTTGTTAGGGAAGGGCTGTGGAACCATGAAACCCTAACCTACCACACACCTTGATCTCTCCACCATCATCAACGAAATTATTGTGTCTGCTAATTGTAAGTATACTTATTAATTATTAATAATTATAGTTATTATAATTATAATTATATAACTAATAATTAATTAATTATAATTAAAGTATGTTTGATTTTATAAAACATGGTTGAATATGGTTAACTATTCTTATCCTTTTGAGACAATAATTGTCATATTGCAACATTCGACGATGGTTGAGATAATGGTTGATTTTCATATTTAGACAATAATTGCCGCAATGGGATGTTGGACCATGGTTGACCATAATTAACAATGGTCGACATGATTGATTTTATAAAATATTGTTGACCATGGTTGATGATGAGACAATCCTTGTCACAATGTGATGTTGGACCATGGTTGAGCATGCTTGACCATCACTGGTTTTCAAATCGAGAGAATAGTTTTCATAATGCGAAATTGGACCATGGTTGATTATCATATTGAGACAATATACACAAAAATGCGACAATGGACCATGGTTTACCCTTATTGAATTTATAAAACATGGTTAACCATGATTGATATTATAAACCCAAGGGAATAAACCTTATGGATTAATACTAAAAACCCCATGGATTATAAACTTAAGGGAATAATATTAAACCCTAGGAATATGAACCCTTGGATTAATAAGCCCAAGGGACTGATATTATAAACCCAATGGATCGTTATTATAAACCCAAGGGAAAAAATTTATAAACCCAAGGTCTATAAACCCTAAGATAAATATTATAAACCCTAAAATAAATATTGTTGACAATTGTTGACTGTGGTTGACTTCCATATTGAGACAATCCTTGTCACAATGCAGTAGTGGACCATGGTTGACCATGGTTGACCATCATTGATTTTCATATGAAAACAATATTTGTCACAATGTGACGTTGGACTATGGTTAACCATGGTTGGCTATAATTGACCATGGTTGATCATGATTGACATTATAAACACAAGGAATTGATAATAAACCCAAGGGAATAATAAACACAAGGTATTAACAACAAAACCCCAAGGGCTTATGAACCCAAGGGGATAATGTTAAACCCAAGGGACTAATATTATAAACACTAAAATAAACATGGTTGACCATGGTTGATTTTCATATTCAGACAATCCTTGTCATAATGTGACATTAGACCATAGTCGACTAGGCTTAACCATGGTTGATTTTCATATCAACACAATCTTTGTGACAATGTGTTATTTGACCATGGTTGATCATGGTTGACCATGATTGACCATGGATGACCATGTTTGATTTTAAAAAACATATTTGACCATGGTTGAATAATACTAAACCAAAGGGACTAATATTACAAACCCAAGGTATATAAACCCTACGATAATTATTATAAACACTAAAATAAACATGGTTGACCATGATTGATATTATAAACCGAAGGGAATAATAAATACTAGGGACTTATACTAAAAATCCAAGGGATTATAAACCTAAGGGAATAATTTTAAACCTTATGAATATGAATCGTTAGATTAATAAACCCAAGAGAATAATAAACCCAAGGTGTATAAACCCTAAGATAAATATTATAAACCTTAAAATAATCATGGTTGATTGCAATATTGAGACAATCATTGTCAAAAAGTGACGTTCAACCATGTTTGACCATGATTGACCTTTACCACAATGCGACATTGGAAAATGGTTGACCATGATTGATTTTTACTTTGAGACAATGATTGTCACGATGCAATGTTTGAACACGGTTGACCATGGTTGACTAAGGTTGGCTATGACTGGCCATGGTTGGCCAAAATTGATAATATAAACCCAAGGGAATAAAAATCCCAAGGGATTGATATTATAAACCTAAGGGATGAATACTAAATCCCCAAGTGATTATGAACCCAAGGGAATAATATTAAACCTAGGGGACTAATATTATAAACCCAAGGTATATAAACCCCAAGATAAATTCTATAAACACTAAAATAAACATGGTTGACTATGGTTGAATTTCGTATTCAGACAATCCTTAACAAAATGCCACATTGGAACATGGTTTACCATGCTTAACAATGGTTGATTTTCATATCACCACAATCTTTGTGGTAATGTGACATTTGACCATGGATGACCATGTTTGATTTTATAAAACATGGATGACCATGGTTGAAAAATGTTGACCATGGTTTACCACTAAAATAAAAAATTAATATTATAAAGACTACAATAAACAGGGTTGACCACGGTTTATTTTCATATTGAGGCAATCCTTGACACAATGTGACGTTGGAGCATGGTTGAAAATGCTTGATCATCATTGATTTTCAAATAAAGAGAATGTTTGTCAAAATGTCACATTGGACCATGGTTGACCATGGTTAGTAATGATTTATCATCATTAGGTATGATTGATCAAGGTTGACCATGATTGATATTATAAACCCAAGGTATTAATATTAAAACCCCAACGAATTATGAACACAAGGGAATAATATTAAACCCAAATGACTAATATTATAAACTCAAAGTATATAAACCCTAATATGAATATTATGAATAATCAAATAAACATTGTTGACCATGGTTTGTTTTCATATTGAGACAATCCTTGTCACAATGGGACGTTCAACCGTGGTTGACGATGCTTAACCATGGTTGAATAATATTAAACCCAAGCGCCAAATATTATAAACCCATGTTACATAAACCCTATGATAAATATTATAAACACTAAAATAAACATGGTTGACCATGATTGATATTATCATCCCAAGGGATGAAAAATATAAACCCAATGTATATAAACCCTAAGATAAATATTATAAATCCTAAAATAAACATGGTTTATTTCCATATTGAGACAATCCTTGTCACAATGCGATGTTGGACCATGGTTGACTCGATTGACCTTTGTCACAATGCCACATTGAACCATGTGTGACTATGGTTGATTTTTATATTGAGACAATAATTGTCGTAATGTGATGTTCGACCATGATTTACCATGGTTGGCTATGATTGACCATGGTAGACCATGATTGATATTATAAACCCAAGGTATTGACATTATAAACCCAAGGAGATAATAAACCTAAGTGACTAATAGTAAAACCCCAAGGGATTATGAACCCATGGGAATAATATTAAACCCACAGGACTACATTATAAACCCATGGTATAAAAACCCTAAGATAAATATTACAAACACTAAAATAAACATGGTTGACCATGGTTGTCCGTGCTTAACCATGGTTGATTTTCATATCACACAATCTTTGTGGCAATGCGTGTTCGACCATGGTTGGCCATGATTGACCGTGGATGGACATGATTGATTTTATGAAACATGGTTGACCGTGTTTGAAAAAGGTTGACCATGATTGACAACTGAAATAAACACTAAATATTATAAACACTAAATTAAACATGGTTGACCATGGCTTTTTTTCATATTGAGACAGTCCTTGTCACAATGTGACATTAGACCATTATTGAGCATGGTTAATGATCATTTATTTTCAAATCGACATAATCTTTGTGACTCTACGACATTGGACCATGGTTGACCATCGTTGACCATGGTTGATTGTCATCTTGACACAATATTCGTCACAATGTGACGTTGAACCATTGTTGACCATTATTGATATTATAAACCCAAGGGATTAATTCAAAGAACCCAAGCTATTATAACCATAAGGGAATATTATTAAACCTGAGTAATATGAACCCTTAAATTAATAAACCTAAGGGATTGATATTATAAACCCATGTGAATAATAAACACAAGGGATAAAAATTATAAACCCAAGGTATATAAACCTTAAGATAAATAGTATAAACCCTAAAATAAACATGCTTAACCATGGTTGATTTCCATATTGAGACAACCCTTGTCAAAATGCAATGTGAGAGCACAGTTGACCATGCTTAACCATGATTGATTTTCATATTGAGAAACTGTTTGTCACAATGTGACGTTGGAGCATGGTTGACCATGGTTGATTTTCATATTGAAACAATCACTATTGCAATGCAACATTCGACCATGGTTGACCATGGTTAGCTATGATTTATCATGGTTTACCATGATTGATATTATAAACTCAAGGGAATAATAATCCTAAGGGGTTGATATCATAAACCCAAGGGATTAATACTAAATCCCCAAGGGATTATCAATGCAAGGGAATAATATTAAACCCAAGGGAATAATATTATGAATCCAAGGTATATAAACCCTAAGATAAACACTCAAATAAACATTGTTGACCATGGTTTCTTTTCATATTGAGAAAATCTTTGTCACATTGCGACATTGGAACATGGTTGACGATGCTTAACCATTGTTGATTTTCATATCAACGCATTATTTTTGACAATGCGATGTTCAAAAATGGTTTACCATGATTGACCATGGATGACCATGTTTGATTTTATCAAACATTATTGACCATGGTTGACCAAGGTTGACCAAGGTTGACCAAGGTTGACCATGACTGACCATGGTTGAGCATGGTTGACAATGATTAAGGGAATAATATTAAACCCTAGGAATATGAAACCTTAGATATAAACCCAAGGGATTGATACTATAAATCCAAGAGAATAATAAACCTAACGGATTGACACTATAAATACAAGAGAATAATAAACCCAAGAGAGATTGATACTTTAATTCGAAGAGAATAATAAACCCAAGGTATTTATATTATAAATCCATGAGAATAATAAACCAAAGGGATAAAATTTATAAACCAAAAGTATATAATCCATAAGGTAACTATTATAAACCATAAAATAAATATGGCTGACCATTGTTCATTTCCATATTGAGATAATCCTTGTCACAATGTGACATTGGACCAGTGTTGACCATGATTTATTTTCATAATGGGACATTCCTTTTCACAATAAAATGGTGGACCATGGCTGAGAATGGTTGATTTTCATATTGAGACAATAATGGTCACAATGTGAAATTCCACCATGTTTGGCCATGGTTGGCTATGATTGATCAAGGTTGATCTTGATTAATATTATAAACATGGTTGACCATGGTTGACCATGATTGATATTATAAATATGGTTGACGACTGTTGATTTTAATAATAGACAATCCTTGTCATAATATGACGTTGGACCATTGTTGGATCATCGAAAAATTAGAGGCCTCATTAATAAAAAGGATTCTAAGGTAATGTTGGTAGGCTTGGTTAGTGAGGCTTAATAAATGTTATTATTTCTTAGTTCATGTTTCGAGATCTCTCATTATTCTCGCTCTCTCTCACTCTTGGTCACTTACAATTTTCTTGGAATAACTCTAGATCTCGATCAAGGAAGGAAAAACAAGGAAAGGAAAGCAAAGGAAAGCGAGGATAAAAGAAGAAGAGTAGCATCAAGAAGCTTCAGTAGGAATACTTGCAGGAAACCTTTGCGTGTGTGATTTCCTAGCTAGTTTTGACATGCAAGACTTTGCATGTTGGTGTATGGTTCTCTTATTATTAGTGGCATGGTTTTGTTGAGTTACGAAAGTGGTTTTCGGCCTATCCTTTCGTTGTTCCATATGTCATGGTGTTAGCATGTTTGTTTCGGTTTGGAGCCTTGGTTTTCCATATGGATTTCAGAATCCAAGGTGGAGGTGGTCTCAATATTCATTGCCAAAGGCCTAGGAATCCCTTGGTTGCTCTTGGTGGGATACATGGTAAATCTTGAGGGAGAAATCTCAGTTTATGGCCTAGTGGTCCAAGATTGGATTATGTTAAAGCCTGAGAGATAAGGAGATGAAAAATTATATAAGGATAGTGATCGGTTTCGGGTGGCATTCTAAGTTCAGTTTGGTTGTGATCGAAGCACCAGTTTCAGTGTGATCATGATTTGATGAGAGTGGATGTGGTTTATATTTTCATTCCCTTGGTTGTTCATGGATTATATTTTCTATTAGATTCCACATTCATGCTTGGAAAATGGCACAGGGATGACTAGTTGAAAGAGAGATTTGTTTAGCCATGTCTATGATCAGGTGGTACGTGGAAGTCCTAAACCTAGTTGGATTTTCCTATGATTAATAAAAGTTGAGTTCTCTTAGCTTCTCAATGGTTTATATGTGGATTTAATGGTTGTCATATCTTTGATATTTATATGGTTTTATGCCGGTTATAACCATGGTTAAATGACTTGTTCTTGTGATGGTTATTTCATGTATTTACTTGTACCTGTTAAATGGATGTATTCAAGACCTAATTGATGATATAATAGTTCAATGGACATGGAGGTTATCCTTCTGGTTATGTTTCATAAGTTCTTTCAATCATTTATGCTTTTTCTTATATCATATACCTATAGGTTGCATTGATTCCAAGTATTTGACGGAATGTCAGTCCCGGTTGGGGATGCTCAAGAGGTTTATTTTTTATTTATCCACATTTTTATCATGTCTTTGATGGATTTTGAAGGTTGTATCAAGTTATGGGTTAGAGGTCAAAATTCTGGGATATAAAAGTGGCTCAAATCTTGGGGTCCATGGCACAAGTCTATTGAGAAAAGATCACAGTCGCTGGAGCATAGGCCTATGAGAGAAAATTATGGTTTCTAGACATTTTCATGCCTATAGCACGAGAATGACAAGGGGTTAAAACACTTAAATCATCAGTGGAACTCAGGAAAAAATGTCTGAGTGGATGACATGTCTCCTGAGGGTGTTGTTACTGATGTGGATGGGTTTCTTTGATATGTTCCAATAGTTCCATTTCCTTAAGGTCACCAAGGAGTTTGAATCCCTTATAGTAGCCTCTCTCATCGTATCATTACCCCAGTTGGTTGATTTCTTAGGTGGACCTAGGAGGAGGGGGTTTTACAAACTCCAAATAGAATTGCATGATATGGCTTTCTGGAATAGAGTGAGATGATCTTTGCAAGCTCTAATGACTTCACACCTAAGAATCTATGTTATGACCACACTATCCATTACAAGATATTTGAGAAGATTCAATGATGGTTTTGGGCATAACAGATTTCACACAACCAAGTAAGGTTTCAAGTAATAAAGCCTCTTCTAACACAACAAAATGCACAAGACAAATTCCAAACTATAATGCAGGGTATGCAAGAATGAGATTGTAAGCTTTTGGATAACCCACTGGAAGAAAGGAATAACAATACTTAGCTGAAATGATATCAATTCATAAAAATAATAACTAACCAAGCTCAATACCTTCCAATCACATGATCAATGCCCGGATGTTAAAAAATGTACTTTCCAACTTGGACGAGCAAGTCTATATCATCACCCACACTTATAATTCATTACACACCATACAATCCAAAGTTTTAAGTATACATATTATTTCTAGTCCATCACCTAGGCGTATTGAGATTTACTTCATCAAAATTTAGTTATAAAAAGAAATGTTGTACTTAGTGTTGGATTATACTACATTAGGTTATAATAATGGCCATCAAAATCTAATTATTAATATTAATAGCACTAGCTATTTTAGATAATTATGAGGCCAAACTATATTGGTATAGTTTGGAATATAAAAAGAATTGTTACTTATTATTATAAAGTCAAAATATAATTAGATCATCCATATTCCAAAATCATATAGCATATAGAGACACCATGTCAATGCATAATTTCAATCCATAACTAGGGAAAAATTATTGTTTAAGTGCAAAAATAAAAACACCAGGTTGATATGTGGACTTGACTAAATAGATATGCAATGCGATTAGGTTTTCTCATAAATTCAAAAAAAAATGTGATGTTTGTAATTATGTGAAGTTAATGTTGAATTGTCCAATAAGAGAAATACATACATTAGCCAATTGAAATTAATATTTAGGATGAGAATCATACAACCAGTCAAAATAGGACTCTATGAAAGTTTGAAAATAAAAGTAGCACAAAAATGACAATCTCTGTATAAAAAATGTGCCATCATTCCAGATCACTAAAGCAAAGAATCAAAATTTAAAATAGACAACATAAATACAAGGACAACCTATTTCATTAGAAGATTGTAAGGAAATGTTATTGAATGACAAAGAAATGGCGACTTATTGGATGAACCTATTGTTTTAGACTTGAAAACTATTTAATGCTAAGGAAAAATCCATCAAATGTTAGATAAATTAGATGCCAAACATATTTAAAATTTTATTTCTCTGATTCAGTTTAAAATTGATTGACATTTTTCATTCATAAATACCTACATATAACTTTTATCATGAAAAAAAAAAGAATCTATAGTTAATTATAGATATTTAGGGAATTCACAAACAACAAATTAAAAAGAAAACAAAAAATTGGGAAAGTGGTGTAAACATGACTTTAATACCACAAGCATTGACTCTGCTATTGTAAAGAATGCATAGCCTTGACATGGATACCTTTTAACATAAATTTATATGTGTGTTATCCCACTTGGCTCCTGATGAGACCACTTATCTAAAAATATTATGATCGAAAGCCATCACCTTGACTTGGTGAATAGATATGGTAATTTCATTTTGAATTCATCCATGACCATGCTAAGTTTTCTCATGATGAGAAATCCTATCCCTCAAACAATTGTATCAATATATATTTCACTTAGTTAATTAGTTACCCCGAAAGGGACGTGCTAATAGGTGTGGAAGAATATCTAAACAAAAAAAAAATTCTACTTAAGAGTAGTGGATGGCATAAGAAGTTTAACCGTCACTAACTTTTCACCAATTAGATTGCTTATTAAATTATGTTAACTCAATAATGAATTCATTTAATAGAATATGGATTTAGTCAAATATTATTTCTATAATGATAATAAAAAGTTTAAATAATTTAAGCAGGAAGTCATTTTGATTTAATGAAAAGCCAGAAAGCGAAAATTCAGTGAGTTGGAGCATAAAATAAAAATAGAAAAACATAAAATTTTCCTTCTAATGATATTTCATTCAAAAATATTTCAGTTCAAATAGTAGACCTATCAAAATAAAACAACAAAACCAGAAATGGGAAAAAAAATCAAAACAAATTACAAAAAATTAAGGAAATGATTAACAATATCAAACTTCCATGAAGAAATTCAAGAGAAGTATTTTTTAAGGAGAAACCCATTGACTAGAAGGAATTTTGGTTGTCCCTCTATAGTCTGTAGAAAAAATGTGCTATGGAAAATACTTTCTGTAATAATTAAATGACCCAACTATAACATATGAAACTTTGTATGCTCTCCCTTCTCCTCTTGTTCTTTATCCTATTTAAGCACTATATCACCTAATTTGATGTTTCAATCAGAAAGTGATTTTTCATTAGACTAGTACTTCTTGACTTCTCGCTGATGTTGATGAAACTTATTATTATATTTATCTCTTTCCTCTTCTGACTAAAGTAGGTTGTTAATTCCTTTTTGCGTGGATGAGCACTCAACTTCCTATACCTTTTGTGATAGTTTTAAAGAAGGAAAAACACATTTGGAGGAAGTATTACTTCTCTTCCATACACAAGGAAAATTATAGCAATACCAATTGCATCTTTTGGACTTACCGTGTCATCTCATAAAGGATTGACAAGGGAGCGTGCCAATTTTTCTGATAACCACACATAGCTCTTTTTATGAATTTTAGAAATTTATTGTTTGAGGATTCAAAAATACCATTTCTCTAAGGGTAATAGTTTGTTGAGTTTTGGATTTTAATCCCCTTTTCTAAATCCTAAGAATCTAAACCATGATAAGAAAATTAAGATGCATTGTCGAAACTAGTGATTTTGGAACACTTAAATGAGTTATTATATTAGTATCTAGGAATGGTATTACATTTATGATATAGGTCCAGGTGTGACGAAGGACCCTTCCAAGACCTTTTACTTTCGTGATGTGTAAAATTGCATTTTTAAACGAAAATGAGTGAATACATGTGTATGCTATAAAGAAAAGGAACATGTTAATCATCAACAATATGAAAAAAAAGCATTGATAATGGAGTTCGTCTAAGAGGGACTACGACTCCGAGCCCCGATGTCAAGATAGTGTAGGTCGTTGCATTATGTGCTATCAATAGTGATGATGTACATAGAGGTGATTTCGTTATCATACAAGGAAAATGCCCTCACGCAGGAGTGGCTCCAAGAGATGTTCCACTACAGGAACTCTCAGTCAAAATACTCCTATTAGTATGATACAAAACTCATGCATGATGAGCATCTTGCCAACATGGAATAATAGGATCTCAAAACAACATGCATGGAAACACATGAGTATCCCATCAAAATACAACAAAGGGATCTCAAAACACAACATGATGAATCATGACAACAAGTACATCACATAGGAGATTTCACGTCTCATCAAGTAGGAATCATAAAAATGAGTAAGAAATAGGATCCCACATCAAACATCAATCAAGGACCTGTGTAGCACAATTCATATCAAAAGAAGTACATGAACACTGGATATACCTCACAACCAAGGGCCATCTGAAGAAGCGGATGTCAAACTGTTCAAGCTGCTCAAACCATCGATCTCATGGAATCAATAGCATGGAAATGGTTACTCGCACATGAACGCTGACACCTGCATTCCACTTAGAAAAGTGGCTGAAGAATAGAATGATAGAATGAGAAATTTGAATGCACGATCAGATTTGTGACGTCGAATAGTGCAAAATCGACTGTCCAATTTTTGAATTATGTGAAGTTTAGAATCTAGGGCTCAAGGAATCTTTTAGATTTCCCCTAGATTCCTCAAAGATTCTGCTCCATCGGTGGATTGGGAATATGCAACTTGAAAGGAAAATCAGACCTTGCCATTGTGATCCCCATGGAAAACCATGAAAAACGACTGTAAACTTGACTATATTCCGACATGGAGAAGAATTACCTCCTCAGGAAACTTGCAAGGATCATGGTTCTTCTCCCTGTTTTTGCAGCAATCATGGTTCCACCTTCATCCTTAAATTGACCAAAAAATGCAAAACTCTGATGGAGACACAGAAAACGCGATTACATTTGTGATGTTGAGAGGTGGTGAAACCATACAAAATTTGTCAAATTCTGACAAAGTGAAATTTCACCCCTCCTGCATAATACTGCCTCAAACTACGTGCACATCCTCCTCCTGTCTCCAAATCCGTGCCTGCTCCTGGTTCCTCCATCTATCTCAAAATCCATGTAAATGAGGGTTAAATATTTTTCCAAGGCAAATTAACCAAGGAGTTCAATTATGACATAATGGTAAATTTAGAAAATCGTTGAGGAGAGGTCGGGGGATGAAATCCTGCGCCTCCATATATAATTTTTAAGAACCCAAGATGACATATTAATTGGGGGTCAGGTCCACATTGGGTGGCCTACCTTGATATCTCCCTCACATACACTTAGTGTTTTTGGTGCATATGGTGGCACATTCATTTGGTGTTGGTTGGGCCGTATGGTACATCGTATGGCTTGTATTAATGTTTAGTTTGTTTGTTATGAGGCCACTCGGTGGGCTGGCGCATGCGGCCGGGTGGGTTCCACTCCCGCTAGCCTCACCATGGTAAGGTATGTATAGTGTTGGGGATTGTGGGGTTGGTGGCCCCCACCCCCTTTCAATATATTTTATTTTGTTTTAAATAACAATAAGGTGTCATTTAAAAAAAAATTGAATTTAGCGGTAGAAGTGATTTTAACGACCACTTTCATTAGGAATGTGGCCCAGGTTTTCCAGAATACGATGGCTGGAAAAAGTCCAAATTGTGGCCTCAAGCCTGCTTAGTCATCAAAAAGTCAACTCAACTTTGATTTCTTCTAAATTTTGGATACGGACTCGGATTGACGAACCGTTCACACTACCGTGATCAGAATGACAAGATCTACACTCTAGTATTGGTTCAATCATAATCCAAACACTTTTATTTTTGAGCTTTCCTGAGTCCTCTTTGTCCTATGTATGTCTCTAAAGCCACCTGGATCAATCCTCCCCACTGAGGAGCTTTTGGTCCTCCAAAAACATGAAAAATAATTTGCAACCTCTTTGTACCTTGTCTGTGTTATGCTCCTATACCAGTAGGTGTCATATTTCATGATTGACTGGTTAAAATCCTTAATATGTTCATCCTTTCCCTGCTGCAAAGGTTTTCCATATTTGAAAAGATCAAAAAATTAAAAAATGAAAAGAGGGTATACCATAAAAGAAAGATCAAAGGGTAAAAAGAATGAAATGGTCAAAAGAAAAATGAAAGAAATGAACCCCAAGTAAAAAGACCAAGGAAAGTGTGCAAGTCCAAATGCCACTACTATTCTATTTTTGCAAAGAATCTCATTGTGTGTAGTTGGTTGACTCTTGCCACAACTGATGAATGGCCAAACAACTTAATCTTGGCCAGTTCATGTTTGAATTTCCTATTTTAGAGATAGAGAATAAAATCTATCCAAACTTTTCAATCTTGGCAGATAAGTAGTTAGGTAGAGAAGCAAAGGAGCTCAACTGTTAAATCTGAGCCCTAGGATGTGATAAGTGTAGATCTAGATAGGGTTGCAGTCAAAAGAAAAGAAAATTTGTAAGGGTTTGCTAGACCAAGTGAACCCATGGAAGAAGAGGAAAAATGTTAGGTACAATAGGCTAGGTAGGCAGTTTTGGTGTTGCAGAAGCAGGCTTATGATTAATTTTGTCTCTCAAAGATGTTCATCTTATTGATATCATAAGTACCATGGCAATTGTTTGGTTACAAATCAAGTGAGGCATAACTAACTTCCCTTCAAACTTCTTCCTAAAACATTTACTAATTTCCCCCAGGGTGTTGAGATCTCCTTAATATCCCTCTTAAATCACTTCATCTCATTGCATGAAAGACCTAGAACCACATTTTTACTTAGGCACTAAACCACATTTCTTGTGTAAAAATCCCTGTTTTCCTGTTCAGCCGAAGTTGTTAAACATTATAACTTAGCACTTATTTTTATATCAATTTTCATACTAACTTTAACTTTATTATATAATTCCCATATAATTTGTTCCCCCCCCCCCCCGTATTATGTAAATATATGAAAAATCCTCGAAAAATTAATATCCCACCCCTGGTTAGTCTATAACCATAGCACTATATAAACGAGGGTTTAATGGTTCATCTAGAATTTATTAAAAGCCTCCGCCGTGCAAAACGTGGTTAATTAACCATCTAGGTTAATTAACAAACACCCCGACAATAAAAATCGCCCTGAGAAGTGTTAAACCATTGTTTATATTACATGGTCCCCGCGTTGTAACCCTCTGCCAGCTCCATTAACCGTCGACCGTTGGATCTGGGCCCGCCCATTTGACGGCCCACGATCATATCGCGAGGCCCTCCGCCGCTGATGTTTACTGCCTGGGGAGCCGGTGGTATAACCACCATACCAACAACATGCGACGTCTTCCCGCCATGCTCGCAGCCCCTCCCATCAAAACCGCTTGAGTCGATAAGTGGTGCGGGCCGATACCGCCTACCGCCCTCCCACTGACCCCGCTCGCTGATGTCATCACCACACTAGCATCCGTACTCCCGCGTCATGAAAAAATGTCACATCCCAATGATGTCATCCGATCGAAAAGCGCCAAAAAAGCCCCGCGAAGACAATTTTTGTTAAAAACTCGTGAAAATGTCATTTTTGCCCATTTTTATTCGTTGTTCCGCAAAACTGTTGCATGTAAACTACGTCCAAGCAACTGAAGAAGTGTCTAGTCCGCAACTTGTCGATCGACCTGCAAATTACATTGGTTCACCTCAAAAATACAGGTATTTACCCCGTCTCACCTCCCGAACCTGTATTTTCGGTTTTCCTCTATAAATTATACCTATAAGAGCCAAATTCGAGCTGAAGCAATCCATAATTGCCATACCAAGAGATCCAGAACTGCTCTTTTTCCCGTTTTTCCCATAGAAACTTGACCTCCAGTAAAAAACACAGTAAACAAACATGGAAGCCCCTGTGGCCCTCAATGTCGCGCCCCTCAATGCACCTCACAAAGACTAGGACTGGTTGCCCTTGGCTGACAGAGATTTTCAAATTGAAGAGTTGTCTGGTGATATGAACCATCTCTAGGCATTTTGTAGAATTAGAAATACTCATCTCAGTAACTCTGATATCCTTGGAATATGGGAGTCCAATCTCCCCAGATCTTATCGACCATTTCTGTGCAAACTATGACCCTGTCAGTAAGGCAATAATGACTCCATCACAAATTGTTCGTTTCTACATAACTACTGAATCTATCAATGAAATGTTGCACTTCCATCTAGCTCAGCCCCTTGCTCCTCTTTCCATGGGATTTTTGCTTGGGAAAAGCTCTTAATTTTCCAGTGCAGATATAACCCAGATTGCTAAGTTATTTATGAAGCTAGATTGCCAGCCTCAAGGCCCACCTCCCTATGTACATGCCTAGTTTACTGAAACTGGCAGGCTTATTCTTGACATGATATCCTATATCTTGGGATTCAAAACCAGTGAATATGTTGACGAGACCATCTTTTTTATGTTGTCAATGTTTACTCTAGGATAGCCCCCTGCTATCAAATATGATTATGCCTCTTTCATTGCCAATAAAATCAATGAGCAATTCATAAATCTTGAAAGAGAAGGGGTCTTCAAGTACACTTCATTCATATACCACCTTCTGCTATATTATCAGAAAGACATCTTTTCATTCCCTATCAAAAAATTGGATTCCAAAGGAGAGAGGAGATCTGTGATCTTCTAGACCTCAGTCTTCCACAATGTTTCTGAATCCTCTTATAGCTACTATGAATTCATTGAGTGGTTTATACATCCAGCCTCCACTTTATTGATAGGAGCTCCTCCTCCTAGGCTCTCTGGGGATATAAAGAAGATTTTACAGCTCTCCAAAAACTACAGAATAGGTGACTGGTACCTCTACTAGAATCTCACCGAAATCAGAATATATGGCTGTGAGCTGTGCCCTTATAAGCTGCCCAAATATGTGCCTATGAGACTGTTTGCACTAGAGTATTTCAGGCAACTTACCAATGTAGATTTAACTCACTTTTGCAATGTAAAGAAAAAGGCTTAGCTGAGAATAAGAAACCAGTTAGGCCCATTTATCATTAACAAGAGGGAGGCATGGGAAGATGCTGATAGGATATTGGGAGAAGAACTTAAATTGAAGAAAAGATTATGGTGGGTGCCATATGACCGAAATAGCTTTATAAGTGACAGAAAAGTAAAAAAAAGGCTATCAGCCTATAAACATTTTAGGATCCCTGAAATAGAGCAGTTTGCTAATCAGGA
This sequence comes from Pinus tabuliformis, assembly GCA_031772625.1. Lineage (NCBI taxonomy): Eukaryota > Viridiplantae > Streptophyta > Pinopsida > Pinales > Pinaceae > Pinus > Pinus tabuliformis. The sequence continues at coordinate 363,930,749 of CM062819.1, forward strand.
TGAGTGGGTAGAGGGTACATTAATAGAAGAGATTTCTCAGCAAGAAGTGATGGAACAAGTTATGAAAGTACTTGAAAAGACCCTTGACCTGGACTCTTTTGGACAGGTATCTTTCAAGCTGCCTCAACAAACCGGAGTGGGTACATCCTCTGCTGGAACTTCACAGCAACCTGTATAGGGAACCAATGCACCAGGTACAGGGTCTTCTAAGGGCAAGGAAGTACCAGGCACAGAGCAGCAAGTAATGACTGATCAGCAGGGGAAAATTCCTCCAATAAAAACTAAAGCAACAGAGATTCCAGCGTTACAGACTCCTCTAAATGAGGAAAAAGGCAAGAAAAGAGACAAAGAAGAGGCCACACCCATTAGTGGGCCTACAGAATAGCTAGGTGCAAAAAGGAAATGAAGAGGAAATCATTGAAGAAACAATAGAAAGTCTAAGAGGTGAGAGGGCAACCATCCCACACACCTCCCCAGTGATAGACACATCAACCAGCTCACACAGGCAGGAGCTAGAAAGGCATCATAGTGTGGAAGTTTCATCCACTTGGCCACCAAGTAAGCAGACCTCTAACATCAAAAGAACATTCACAGAGATAAAGGCTAGAAATGATCCACTGAGGTTGCAAATTTATAACCAATATCTTAAGATGGCCCCCACAAAAAAGCAAAGATTAATGTCAGCATATGAGATTAAGGAGGGAAAAATGATCATGAGCTATTTTAAGCCCAAGGTGCAGCAACCACAATTAGCAGCTAATTATATCAGGACAAATCTGGAATTCTTGGCCAAGGATATTCACCCAATAGACGAGATTGAGCTGCACAAACAGAATGGAGAGATGGTGTACTCCACGCTTGCTGATAAAGCAATGTTGGCTCATAAATTGCAAAATTCCTTAAATAATACCTCAGCTCAGTTGGATTTAGAGAAAGCTTCCTCTCCAGCAAAGGACAACAAGATCAAATCCTTGGAGGACATCATCATTGAACTGGAACATGATCCGAAAGATGCCAAAGGCATAAAAGCACTAATGAAGAAAAATGAAGAGGACATTGTTTCCCTCAGAAAACAGCTCAAAATGCCTCCTTCTATGCATCCACAGATAGCAGATGTTGTACAACAAAAATCTGAAGAGGAAATGATGGACCTGCTCATGAGGCTAAATGAGAGATTAAGTGGAACAGAGCAGGCATTGGAGAAAGCACTACAAGCAAAGCAGGGGGAGTCAACCTCCCAACCACCTGAAGTAGCTCCAACAGTCACAACTACCCCTCCCATTGTCCCGGCATCAATAGCAGAAATCACCACAGGTACCTCAGCAATAGCAATAGCACCAGGTAGCAGTACTACTATGACAACAGAGCAATTAATAAAAGCCATGGAGGAGTTGAAACTCTAAGTATCAGAGCTGAAACAAGTCAAAGAAAAATTGGCAAAGGTTGAACAAAGCTATGATAAATCCAAGATGAATGTGGCATAGAAAACATGGGAAGTCAAAGCATTGGAGAATAAGGTAAGAGCCTTAGACAAGGATCTCTCTCTGGATAAGCCTCTGGCAGAAATCAGAGGAATTTTGTGGTCCAACATCACTCAATCCCTTAGTGATGTATGGAGGTCTATTCAAACCATTCATGAGCAGATTGACCTGATAAAAGTGGCCCAAGTGGAAATTCAGAAAACAAGAGCCTTATTGGGACAGATGCCTAAGCAAGCTAATAGGCTAATACATTTTTTGAATACCAAGACCAGTGAAGAACTGGAAGCACTAGATATTAGGGACAGAACAGGTACCATTCTGGACATCAAGAGAGTTCTAACCATGAGAACTCTAATGCAAAACTTGGATAGAAGATGCCAGGACATGCAGGTAGAAATTGATTCTTTCACAGAAAAATTTACAGTCCTGCATCAAAAAGGTTTGCCAAGTCCTTTGGGAAATAATGATCGTCTGATAAAGCACAAGGACTATGTACATAAATTAAATACATATGCTACTAATCAGGTTAATGCATCTTCAAGCACTTCAGGAGAGAGGGCACTTCTATCCGGCCAGCCCCTTTATGACAGCCTGGAAAATCTATTCTACATAGAGCATCAGGTGAGGCATATGTTCACCATCCCACCTAATTTCTTCAGGTACACAGAGACTGAAGAGACTTTAAGGAAGCTGCAGAGACATAAAATACCAGGACCAGAGTGGTGGCAAAGCATGTTAGAAATCCTGTAAATTTATCTTTGGTCAATGCAGAGTTTTGGACCATCTACTATAATGTGCAGAACAAAAATGAATCACAGTCACGTGGGTCAAAGCCCATCACATCAGAGTTAAAGGAAGTCTAGCCAAGGAAGAATGACAAGCACAAAGGATCAGTAGAAGACAACTGGGAACCAACTTGCAACACCTACCTCTAGTACATCTCATAAAGATGGATCAACCAGCGCAGCATGAATTTATTGCATCTATTTATTGTCTCCCTGTTTTCGAGACTATCTGTCTCTATCTGTGTAAAAGAAGCATTAATTGTCAGCAGATATTATTTCTATCAGATATTTTGTATGATATCTTGACATTTTTGTATAAATACCCCCTAAGACGAAGTATTTGGGGTTGGTTGGTGGTGGATGTTCATAGTTTTGACTGTAATACTGAACAATTTTTGGAAATAAAAAGGTCGTTGGAACTAGAATTCTTGAATCGTTTTACAGATCAATAAGTCCCTTCTAACTTGTGCTTTACAGTTTTTGTATTTATTATATGATCTATGTTTCATGATCTAAATAATAGAGAAAAAGAATAGCTCAGAATTTTCTTCTTTGCACTCTGTGTTCAGTCTTTGTTATTATTAATGTTTTCTTCAGAATTAGCATAAACAGTGAATTCTTAATTGCTCCTATTTCCCCTGGTTCTTTCATCTTGAATATTAGCTAAGGAATTCTTAATTTCTCCTTAGCAGTAATCATCCATTTTCCCTCTGTCAACATGATGAAGGATTCTTAATTGCACTTCACCCACTGTCTCCATTCCATTTGATCCCAACCTATAAATTGATCCATATTTGAGTATCTTGCTCTGTGATAAATCCTTTGATAAGAAACCTTACCTAGGAAGCCATCCTTCATTGACTCCATCATGCCCAATGGACTGAAATGTTTCAGATTTACCTCACTGTTCTATTGAGTCCCCATCCTTCTAACCAAACTCAAAACAAAACCCTTGTACTTTATAACTAGCCTAATATACCTCAGAACAAAGCTAAATTATAAAGAGAGAGCCCTCTCTGGATGCATATTGGCTAGAACCTGTATCTAAAAGATTGGTCTGTGGTTATCGCGGCCGTAAACCCTTTCTTACAACTTGAGGGAACAACCTGAGTGATAACAATCTGCATCACAAGCATGCTGAAAGGCCTCGCTTCCATATCGTTCACCTTTTTTCTTTAGAGCCTTAAGCAATGAGCCTACACCTACCACCTCTACAACCTGTAGTACATTGTTTTGCAAATTACATGATTCATTGACATGATCAACTAATGACCCAAACGTCCCACACTTGCCACGAGTTTATAACACATACTCGGTGGTCAAGTTTAAATCAAGATGGATGTAAGACCTCAGCTATGATTACAAGGCCAACCTATCATTGTTGCTTCAACAAGTAATGGAAAACACATCATCATTGCAACACATTATTTACAACAATAATGCCAAACACTATTTTGTTTTGACAAGTGATGGAAACATAAAATCACTTTCAGAGTGTAAAATGCGACTCAAAATATGACCAGATATCATTGTTGCTGAACAAGTGATGGAAAACACATCATCACTTTTACATTTTAAAATGCAACAAATGATTTAGAAAAGAACGATGATGAAATGACAACATGTCTAGAAACCTTTTTTCACTTATTAATGTGAATAGGTCACCTCCTTGTGGCATTTTTTCTTTTCGAACAATTATTTCACCTGGTTCATGCACCGGCACTTTGTCTTTAAGGTAGTGCTCTTCATGGAGCCTCCAACAAGTGGCTCTCTGATGGCCACTTCTATCGCAATGACTGCAGTAGGTTTTCTTCCTCCATCTCTTCTTAACTTGTTTCTTTTCATGTTGTTGAGAGGGTCTTTCACGCCTCATCCTTTTGTCTGCTACCATTATTTTCCAACACTTAGAAAATGTATGATTATGTAATCCACAAAAGGTGCATGTTTTTTGATGCCATGTTCTCCATTCATCATTGACAACATGATCATAATCAAAATGAAAAATTCAAAGATTGAAAGTGGTTATACCTTCCCTTGCTGTCTCTGGTGTAAGTATGGCGATGAGATCTTGCCTTAGCTCTTTCCCTGCAATTGAAACTGCCATGGGATGATGGGGATGTGTTCCCATTATTTTCTTTCCTTGACGATTTTGACGATGTCTCAGAAGCATATGACACCTTCAAACATTCTCCTTTAGCATATCTTGAGCATGCAAATTGATTTTCATGCACAACCTCCAAAGATTGAGTTATGCCTTGGTTATTAACACCAAGTTCTTCCTCCTCGTGCCTCATCCTTGTAAGGAGCCTCATGTTTGTCCCTATAATTGGGATCTCCAAATCTCCAATAGAACTCATATAATGTGAAGATGAAACTGAAAGGAAATCAACATCTTTTACCTCCTCTTTTGATTTGGAAGGAATTGATGAGGGCTTATTATCATCTATTGTTGGTGGTTTGCTAGCTGTCTTAGCACATTCCCCAACATCCTTTCTGACATACCCAAGTCCTGTTTGACACGGTAATTCCTCTACTTTTATGGGGTTGACAATTCCTTGGCCATTAACACCCAAGCCTTTTCCTTCATACCCCATTCTCTTTAGTAGTTGGAGCCAATTCCTGTGGTATAATTTTCAAAAATAGTGAAATCATCATCAGGAAACATACATGAAGATGGAGAACTACTTTTTACCTCACATGGGTCACCTTGTAGCTTTTCCAAGGCCTCGTCCTTTGCTTGTAGCTGTCATAGCAAACTTTGTTTTTCCTCTTTCTATTATGTACACGCATCTTGAGTTCAGCGTTCTTTGTTTGAAGATTATGTTTGTTTTGCTTCAGTTCTTCCATGGCCTCTTCTGTGGCTTGCAATTGAAGCTGCAATCACTCCTTTCCCTTTGTCGCTTTCTATAGAGTTTCATACATTATTTCCACTCTTTTTGAAATGTTGAGAATGGTCTCGTACATCACTTTTTCATGCTCTATCGCTACATGTTCCATTGTTAATGCTGCAATTCACATCAACGTAAAGATCTCTTTGATACAACTTGATCCAGGTCTAGGTGTGTCGAAGGACCGTTCCAAGACCTTTTACTTCCATGATGTGTTAAATTTCATTTTTAAAAGAACATGAGTGAATACATGTGTATGCTGTAAAGAAGAGGAACATGTCAATCATCAACAACATAAAAACAAAAGCATTGATAATGGAATTCGTCCAGGAGGGACTACGTCTCTGGTCCCCAGTGTCAAGATGGTGTACGCTGCTACATTAAGTGTTGTCAATGGTGATGATGTACAAAGAGGCGATGTTTTTATTATACAAGGAAAATGCCGTCAGACAGGAGTGGCTCCAAGATATGTTCCACTACAGGAAGTCTCAGTCGAAAGACTCCTATCAGTATGACACAAAACTCATGCATGATGAGCATCCAACCAACATGGCATAAAGGGGATCTCAAAACAACATGCATGGCGACACATGAGTATCCCATCAACATACAACAAAGGGATCTCAAAACACAACATGATGAATCATGACAACAAGTACATCACATAAGAAATTCCGCGTCTCATCAAGCATAAATCATAACAATGAGTAAGAAACAAGATCCCACATTAAACATCAATCAAGGACCTGTGCAACATAATCCATAGCAAAAGGAGTACATGAACACTGGATATACCTCACAACCAAGGGCCATCTGAAGAAGCGGATGTCAAACTGCTGAAGCTGCTTGGACCATCGATCTCATGGCATCAATCACATGGAAATGGTTGCTCACACATGAATGCTGACAACTGCATTCCACTTAGAAAAGTGGCTGAAGAATAGAATGAGGGAATGAGAAATCTGAACACACCATCATATTTTTGACGTCGAATAGTGCAAAATCGACTGTCCAATTTTTGAATTTTGAGAAGTTGAGAATTTGGGCCTCAAGGAATAATTTATAATCCCCCTAGATTCCTTGAAGATTCTGCTCCATTGGTGCACTGGAAATGTATAAATCGAAATGCGAATCTGAGCTATCCATTGCCATCCCTGCATAAAACCATGAAAAACCACTGTAAACTTGACTATATTCCGACATGGAGAAAAATTACCTCCTCAGCAAAATTGAAAGGATCATGGTTCTGCTCCCTGTTATTGCAGCAATCATGGTTCCACCTTCATCCTGAAAATGACTGAAAAATGTAGAAATCTGATGGAGACACAGACAATGCCATTGCGTTCATGGCATCGAGAGGTGCTAAAACCATATAAAATTTGTCAAATTCTGACAAAGTGAAATTTTACCCCTCCTACATAATGTTGCCTCGAACTACATGCACAACCTCCTCCTGTCTTGAAATCTGTGCCCGCTCCTGGTTCGTCCATCTATCTCGAAATCCATGCAAATGAGGGTTAAATATTTTTCCAAGGCAGATTAACTAAGGAGTTCAGTTATGGCATAATGGTAAATTTAGAGAATCATTGAGGAGGGGTCGGGGGATCAAATCCCGCCCCATATATAATTTTTAAAAACCAAAAATGACATATTAATTGGCGGTCAGGTCTGCATTGGGTGGTCCACCCCCATATCTCCGGCACATACACTTAATTGTTTTGGCGTGTATGGTGGCAGATTCATTTGGTGTCAGTTCGGTTGTACAATACATCATATGGCTTGTATTAATGTTTAGTTTGTTTGTTATGAGGCCGCTCGGTGTGCCGGCCAACGTGGCTGGATAAGTTCAACCCTCGCGAGCCTCACCATGATAAGGTAGGTATAGTGTTGGGGGTGGTGGGGTTGGTGACCCCCACCCCCTTTTAATATATATTTTTTGTTTTAAATAATAATAAGTTGCAATTTTAAAAAAAATTGAATTTAACAGTAGGAGTGATTTTAACAACCCCACAAATTCACTTGGAATCCAGCCCAAGTTGGCCTGAATCTGGTGGCCAAAAAAAGTGCAAATTGTCGCCTCCTTAAGCATGCCTAGTCATAAAAAATTCAACCCAATGTTGATTGCTTCTAACTTTTGCATACAAACTTAGATTGACCAACCGTTCGCACTGTCGTGATCAGAACGATGAGATCTAATCTCTGGTCCTGGTTTGAGCATAATCGAAACACTTTGATTTTTGAGCTTCCCTTCATCCTCTTTGTCCTGTGTGTGTCTCTGGAGCCACCTGGATCAATCCTCTCCACTGAGGATATTTTGGTCCTCCAAAAGCATGAAAAATAATTTGCCACTTCTCTGTACCTTGTCTACATAACAAGCATCCTGAAAGGCCTCGCTTCCATATCATTCACCTTTGTTCTTCAGAGCCTTAAGCAATGAGCCAACGCCTGCCGCCTCTGCAACCTGTAGTACATTGTTTTGGAAATTATATGCTTGATTGACATGACCAACTAATGACCCAAACATCCCACACTTGCCATGAGCTTATAACACATACTCGGTCATCAAGTTTACATCAAGATGGATGCAAGACCTCAGCTAGGACAACAAGGCCAACCTATCATTGTTGCTTCAAAAAGTGATGGAAAACACATCATCACTGCAACACATGATTTACAACAATAAGGCCAAAAACTATTTTGTTTTGACAAGTGATGGAAACATAACATCACTTTGAGAGAGTAAAATGCAACTCAAAATATGACTAGACATCATTGTTGCTGAACAAGTGATGGAAAACACATCATCACTTTTACATTTTAAAATGTAACAAATGATTTACAAAAGAATGACCATGAAATGAAAACATGTCTAGAAACCATTTTTTACTTATCAATGTGAATGGGTCACCTCCTTGTGGTGGTTTTGCTTGTCGAATAATTGTTTCACCTGGTTCATGCACTGACGCTTTGCCTTTAAGGCGCTACTTTGAATGGAGCATCCAACAAGTGACTCTTTGACGGCCACTTTTATCACAATGAATGCAGTAGGTTTTCTTCCTACATATCTGCTTAAAATGCTTATTTTCTTTCTATTAAGACGGTTTTTCACGGCTCATCCTTTTGTGTGCTGCCTTTCTTTTCCAACACTTAGAAAATCTATGGTTATATAATCCACAAAAGGTGCATGTTTTTCGATGCCATGTTCTTCGTTCATCATTAACAACATGATCATAATTGAAATAAAAATTCGAATATTGAAAGTGGTCATACCTTCCCTCGCTATCTTCAATGTAAGTATGGTGATGAGAGCTTGCCTCAGTTCTTTCCTTGCAATGGAAACTACCATGGGATGATGGGGATGTGTTCCCATCATTTTCTTTCCTCGACGATTTTGAAAATGTCCCAGAAGCATATGACATCTTCAAACATTATCCTTTAGTGTATCTTGAGCCTACAAATTGATGTTCATGCACAGCCTCCAAAGGTTGAGTTATGCCTTGGTTATTAACGCCAAGTTCTTCTTCCTCCTCATGCCTCATCCTTGTTAGGAGCCTCATGTTTGTCCCTATAATTGGGATCTCCAAATATCTAGCATTACTCATATTATGTGAAGATGAAACTGAAAGGAAATCAACATCTTTTACCTCCTCTTTCGATTTGGAAAGAACTGATGAGGACTTCTTATCATCTATTGTTGGTGGCTCACTAGTTGTCTCAGCACATTCCCCAACTTCCTTTCTGACATACCCAAGTATTGTTTGTCACAACAATTCCTCTACTTTGATGGGGTTGACAATGCCTTGGCCTTTAACACACAAGACTTTTCCTTCATACCCCATTCTCTTCAGTAGTTTGGAGCCAATTCCTATGTTATGATTTTCAAAAATAGTGGAATCATCATCAGGAAACATACATGAATATGGAGAACTACTTTTTACCCCACATGGGTCACGCTACAAGTTTTCCAAGGCCTCGTTATTTGATTGCAGCTGTCGTATCAAACTTTGTTTTTCCTCTTTCTCTTCATGTAGAGACATCTTCAATTTAGTGTTCTCTATTTGAAGATTATGTTTGTTTTCCTTTAGTTCTTCCACGGCCTCTTCTATGGCTTGCAACTGAAGTTGCAGTTGCTCCTTTTCCTCTGTCCCTTTCTATAGAGTTTCATACATTATTTCCACTCTTTTGGAAATGTTGAGCATGGTCTCATACATTGCTTTTTCATCCTTTGTCACTACATGTTCCATTGTTCATGCCACATTTCACATCAACACAAAGACCTCTCTGATACCACTTGATCCAAGTCCCAGTGTGACGAAGGACCTTTCCAAGAGCTTTTACTTTCGTGATGTGTTAAATTGCATTTTTAAAAGAACATGAGTGAATACATGTGTATGATGTATAGAAGAGGAACATGTCAATCATCAACAACATAAAAACAAAAGCGTTGATAACGGAGTTCGTCCAGGAGGGACTACGTCTCTAGGCCCCGATGTCAAGATGGTGTATGCCACTGCATTAAGTGTTGTCAATAGTGAAGATGTACATAGAGGTGATGTCGTTATCATACGAGGAAAATTCCCTCATGTAGCAGTGGCTCCAAGAGATGTACCACTACAGGAACTCTCAGTCAAAAAGCTCATATCAGTATGACACAAAACTCATGCATGATGAGCATCCCACCAACATGGCATGAAAGGGATCTCAAAACAACATGCATGGAAACACATGAGTAACCCATCAAAATACAACAAAGGGATCTCAAAACACAACATGATGAATCATGACAACAAGTACATCACATAGGCGATTCTGCATCTCATCAAGCATGAATCATAAAATCGAGTAAGAAACAGGATCCCACATCAAACATCAATCAAGGACCTGTGCAGCAAAATGTATAGCAAAAGAAGTACATGAACATTGCATATACCTCACAACAAAGGGTCATCTTAAGAAGAAGATGTCAAACTTCTGAAGCTGCTCGGACCATCGATCTCATGGCATCAATCTCATGGAAATGGTTGATCACACATAAATTCTTACACCTACATTCCACTTAGAAAGGTGGATGAAGAATAGAATGAGGGAATGATAAATCTGAACACACCATCATACTTGTGATGTCGAATAGTGCAAAATTGACTGTCCAATTTTTGAATTTTGAGAAGTTGAGAATCTGGGGCTCAAGGAATATTTTAGATTCCACCTAGATTTCTCGAAGATTCTGCTCCATGGGTGGACTGAAAATATGCAACTTGAAAGGCGAGTCTGACCTCCCCATTTCGATCCTTGCAGAAAACGATGAAAAATGACTGTAAACTTGACTATATTCCAACATGGAGAAAAATTACCTCCTTAGGAAATTTGCAGGGATCATGGTTTCGCTCCCTGTTTTTGCAGTAATCATGGTTCCACCTTCATCCTGAAAATGACCAAAAAATTCAGAATTCTAATGGATACACAGACAATGCCATTGCATTCGTGGCATCAAGAGGTGTTGAAACCATATAAAATTTGTCAAATTCTAACAAAGTGAAATTTCACCCCTGTTGCATAATGTTGCCTCGAACTATGCGCATAGCCTCCTTTTATCTCAAAATCCGTGCCCGCTCTTGGTTCCTCCACTTGTCTCGAAATCTGTGCAAATTAGGGTTAAATATTTTTCCAAGGCGGATTAACAAAGGAGTTTGGTTATCGCATAATGGTAAATTTAGGAAATCGTTGAGGAGGGGTCGAGGGATCAAATCCTGCCCCTGCATATAACATTTTAAAAAACTGAAAACGACATATTAATGGGGGCTTGGGTCCACATTGTGAACGCCACCCCTATATCACCGGCACATACACTTAATTATTTTGGCACGTATGGTGGCGCAGTCATTTGGTGTTGGTTGGGTCATATGGTACATCGTATGGCTTGTATTAATGTTTAGTTTTTTTTTATGAGGCTGCCCAGTGGGTTGGCCCACGTGGCTGGGTGGGCTCAACTCCCGCAGGCCTCACCATGATAAAGTACGTATAGTGTTGAGGGTGGTGGGGTTGGTGGCCCCCACCCCATATATATATATATATATATATATATATATATATATATATATATATATATTTTAAATAACAATAAGGTGCCATTTAAAAAAAAATTGAATTTAGTTGTAGGAGCTATTTTAACGACCCCACAATTTCACTCAGAATCCGGCCCAGGTTGGCCGAAATCTACTGGCTAGAAAAAGTCCAACTTGCGGCCTCCTTAAGCCTGCCTAGTCATAAAAAATTCAACCCAAATTTCACTGCTTCTAACATTCGCATACGGACTCAGAATGACAAACTTTTCACGCCACCGCGATCAGAACGCCGAGATCTTTGCTCTAGTCCTCATTTGAGCATAATCCAAAAACTTTGATTTTTGAGCTTTCATGAGTCCTATTTGTCCTATGTGGGTCTCTAGAGCCACTTGGATCATCTTATTATCATTTACCACTCAAAAAGGAGCTTCCTCTACCCATCTCGTAAAAAATCAATTATTGATATTATGTACTTATTTTATTGGGGTGAGATGGGGTTCATAGGAAAACTTATGTCTTAACCCCAGTACTAAAAAGGAGCTTTGAAAATTATCAATTGAAGAGGAAAGGTATGATTTTTTTATTGTACCAATAGCCTTTTGGTCATTTTCACACTTTCATATGACATCATGGGAATCCTTGAATAAAGTGGGCCATTTACCTAGATATTTATACCTTATGAGCACTGGTGTCCCAATCAAAATGGCCACCAAAAAGATTGGGATATAGTTCATGTAGGATTTTTATAGAATCCTCCTATTGCTAGCATTGAAGTTGTACCCAATCGTAGTTTTTTATTGAAAATAATGCTATTTATATGATGAAAATGAGTCGACATAATTCTTAATTCAGTTATTTTCTTCACGTAGATATGAGGGGGAGTTATACCATTCAAAAAATAAATTATGATGTTACCATACCATGAATTGTGGTTATCAGGTAGACATAAAAATTAACTTTGCAATAAAGATAATTCATCATTAGAATAGGGGTTCTGGTCAAGTAAATTAACAGATTTGACCACTAATTTACAGAGAACTTCACCCTTAACAATATATATATAGGGTTTCTTTCATAATCATTGTCTTGAAGGGTTGTCATCAAATGTGCCCCTATCTCTCTTTTCTCCTTCTATACTAACATATTTCTTATCAGTTTTCGATTTGAGCAATAGGACCTGAATTGTTTTACTACCTTGAAGATATAAAATGCTTATTTTTATAGTAGTGAGTAATTCACAGACTATCCCTTAAAGAAAAACCTCATGAAAGCACATTTCTGTGGGTAAGTAGAGTATCACATATAGTACCAAAAAAAAAAGTGTAGTGTAAAATGTTTGGAGAGGTTTGGGCTTTGTAGAGCCTCCAAAATGTATTGAAAATATCATCCAGTTTCACCTTTACCAACAAGATTTCACTCACATGTCACAACTCCATGACCATATAACCTTTCATTAGCCTCCATTTTTATAATTATATGGGTTCCATTCATGTTTTCCAAAAGCAAATGATTTCTAGTATTTTAAGTGAAGTTATGGTTAAAACTTAGAAAAATGACATATACTTGCTAATACATAAAAGTGGCTTGAGTTTCATGACACGTGTAGGTAATTTGGAAGCTTCCAAGGCACCCTTATGTGGCCTCCAATTCTCAAATTCGAATTCCCTTCAAGATATGGAAGGAGATTTAGATAAAGCTCAAAGAGGATATGTGTCTCATCATTACCTATTTGAGTTATAACTCTATGAGATTGTGTGTCTCATCATTACCTATTTGAATTATAACTCTATGAGATTTTCTGGGGATCTAGGGAGAGAATAGTGGACCTCCATTAGTGAGGTAGCTTCTTATGTTTTTGTTTAAATATGAGAGCCTCCTCCTTTCAAAGGCATGTGTAAAGTTGATGATACTTAGGTGGAAAGTTAAGATTACTCATGTTTTGAATGGAATTTAGATTCAGCACCATGCTCATGAATGATGTTCACATTTTTTGGTAATGCTTGCACTGGGAGCCTCTCAACTTGTCATCTATCATGATTTTGGATTGGCCACCTATAATGTGTGAGATATATTTTTTTTCCATAGATTACGATTTATTGATTTTGTAGACTAAGATTTATTGCTTTCATATCTTTTTTTGTGTGAGAGGTTAAGAGTGATTGTTTTTTATTTTCTTTCATATCTTTTCTTGTGTGAGAGGTTAAGAATGATTGTTTTTTATTTCATTTCATTTCATGTGCTTTTTATTATTCATTCCATAGGATCTTGATTTGATAATGCACACATGACCCCTTAGAGTAGATCTCATTTCATGCAATTTCATTTTTGAAAGAGTGGTGTGCTTTTCAATTCCTGCAAGTGTGGTAGATTAAGATTTCAATTCCGCGCACTGTACTATAATTTCTTTTGAATTGATTGAATTAGAATAGGTGAACTTCATTTGTCGTTATCTAGTTTTTAGTTATATTGATCTAAATTGGAAGTGAATTGCCAGAATATATAGTGGATGCATGCTTAACAAGTTTTACAAAACCCCCATGTTGACAATTAAATGATAGGTAATTAATTTGCCTCAACATTTTGGCGACATTGCCAGGGAAGTGTGCATGGGCAATAGCATTTAGTCTAGAGTTCATTTTTCTGTTTTTTACTAGATGCGTGATTAAATCATGTAGATGCATAAATCATTTAGTTGCATATCATTTAGTAAAAAATAAAAAATAAAAATTGATACTAATCATTCATGGACAAAGGATCTAGAATGCAGATTAAACATTCTTTGGAGGACAAGGACTACATTGAGGAATGGTATCGAAACGTGATTGTGGCATGACATTCATCCATTCTTCAAGAGATCTTTCCAACAAATCTAAAGACTAAAACAATTTTTCATCTCCTCATGCACAATCAGGTGCATTTTGAAAATTCTAATATAAACATTCTAGAAAGTCTAATCCTTAAATCGTTCCATTGGAAACATTCATATACTTAAAAAGTAAAATAAAATAAATTTCAAGTAGGATAAAATAGGGAAATAAAATCAAGCTTGATTGCAGTTTTATTTAGAATTTAGAATTTTTAGATTGTATTTAATTTCCTGCATTTTAATAATTGGGCAAAAACATTTTTAATAAAAATAAAAAATAAAAAATAAAATAAAATAAAATAAATTATCTTTGAATAAGGGAAGTGTAATTTTTTAATAAAAATACCAATTCTTTAAAAAAAAAAAATGACAATTTAGGTTCTTGTGCGACTTGTAAAAAAAATTAAATGCATTATCTTAGAGTTGAAACTGGAAATGCATCATAAAAAAAATATATAAATATTGCTTCGAAATTTCTTTGAATGGATGCATATCGAGCACACTGTTGCATAAACGACTAGTTTCTACAGTCATGCCTGCTTTGATCCATATCACCCATAAGAGAGAGAGCCATCACAATCCTCCCTCCTCCTTGTAATATGTAGCCTTCCTGAGACCATATTTATCACCTTCCCTCATGGGCCTTTGATCTAGAAATTATAAAAAACAAACAGTAATGGCTTTTTTATCGTACCAGGATTTGCTTCGGTAATTATTTTTAGTTTGGCCGAGGATGGTCCATAGTTGTGATCCATTTTATTGTTTGGTGAAATTTGAGTTCTTGCTTCGACCTTATACGCCTATTTGAGGGCTCTAGTCTTTGAAGGAATCTTAGTTAGTGTTGCAGGGAAAAAGGCCCAATGGAGAATGATAATTTTAGGCAATGGTGTGGAGCTTGCAAAAAGCTTTTCACCATGAACAAATTCTAGGCCTTCCAGGTTTTCACTTCGGAGATGGCACATCACATTTCACCAACATACCCTGCTAATGCACTTTTCTTAAAACATGTCACATTCATAACATTATGGGTAGTACACACTACCCATTTCTGAGAAGGAATTGACTGCATCACAGCACCCTTCCTTCTTATTCTGGATCTTCTCACCAAGTGAACCAGTTTAGGTGGGATCGAAAGATCTAGAGTGGCAGTTCTAATCCTTGGTCACCACTAGAAACTTCCCTTCAACGCAAGAAGATCCAAAAGCGTGCATAATGAACCCTAGCAAGAATCCTTTTGTAACAAATCTTCCTTACACGTGGCTTCCCAATCATATAACCAACGCATTCATGGGCATAAAAACGTTTCTTAAAGAAGAACGAGCTTCATCTATGCATCAAAGAGCTATTTTATTCAATTTGGGCAATACATGCTATATGAATTCAATTATTCAATGTTTACATTCAGTTCGAGAGTTGAAGTTAGCATTACATAAGAACACAATTTCTTGGAGGACCACTGATTTAGATCCTTCATCTCATTTTTTAACTGTGGAAACTAAGGATTTATTTGGTGAGTTGGATAGAAGGACTCGAGCTGTCGCTCCTTTTCAATTTTGGATGATGCTAAGAAATACGTATCCTTAGTTTTCCCAGCAACATAATGGTCTATTTATGCAACAGGATGCAAAGGAATGTTGGACCCACCTTATCTATACACTTTCACAATCTCTGAAGTCCCTAGATTCGAGTGAATCTATGAAATCTTTATTTGAGATTGAGCTTACAAGCAAGATTCGATGTGTTGAAAGTGGTGAGGAAAGTTTGGAGACAGAGATTGTGTACTCATTAAAATGTCACATTTCTCATGAGGTCAACCATTTTCATGAAGGACTTAAACATGGTCTGAAGTCTAAACTGGAGAAGATGTCTCCTGTAGTAGGCCACAATGTAGTGTATTTGAAGGAATCATGCATTAGCACCTTGCCAAATTATTTAACCATACATTTTGCACAGTTCTTTTGAAAAAGAGTATCAAACCAGAAGGCAATAAATTATCCTTTAGAGTTGGATGCTCTAGATACTTGTTCTAATGGGCTACGTGAGAAGGTGAAGGAATCACTCCAACAACTCCTCTCCATTCTTCAAACATTCGGTAGTCAAAACCATATTTCATTTTCAAAATGCTTCAACATTTTTTTACACGTTTGACTTTTTTTTTCACATATGGAAATGATTAATACATGGAAAATTTAGTTTTTTTATTACGTTCTTTTTTGTTATTGTTTATTTTTCTTGTTACGTTGTGTTTTTTTAAGAACGTTATATGTTATGTTTTAACGTTTTGTTATGATTTGTTCTGTTTTTTCTAATGAAGTGTTTTTTATAACATTTGTATATTTATGTTATAGGCTTTGTTATGATTTTTGTTATGTTTGTTTGTATATATATTTTAGTTTGTACATATGTTTTTCTTTTATGCACATCTATTTTACTTTGTAGTTTTGTAAATATTCTACTAATTTTTAGATTGTATGTTTTATTATTTTTTAAGAAAATTCCCATGGAAAATTGTCATAAAAATAGTTGTGAAATTCATTTAATGGATGGATAAAATTGAGAAAAAGTTGTTGTGATGATTTACTTACACACCCGTTGAAGCAAGAAATAGAAAAAAAAAATCATAAGACATGAGACAAAAACAATTGAATAAAAGTGCAATAGCTCACCTTAACTAAACTTAATTGCAAATCGAATTTTGTTAAGATTGAGTTTTTACATTGTCGAAATCATGGTCAAAAATTTGTTACTGGTTTTATATAATGTTATGTCTTCAAGCATGATGTAGGAAAGAAAAAGGATTGTAAGGGTGCTTTATCTGTAAGACCGTTTGATGAATTTTTTATTAAGGATTGTTTTGTAGGAATCATTAAGCATTTGCAAATAATATCTCTTTATCTTTATGAAAATCTATGACTGAGGAAATTATGCATATCATCCTTTTAGAAATTGGATTTATTATCACAATTGTGAAATTGGACTAACCATGATAATTTGATGCAAAGACGCATCATGAACCTGTTTTACTATCGTATGTATCAAAAAGAATTTGATCACTTATCTTTGAACACACATATGTTTTATTGCAATGTTAGTGCCATGTTTGTTTTCAGGTTCTAGGATAATCAGAGAATACCAGGAATCCAATTATGCATGATTGGTTTTCTACGACCAATTTGAAGAAACATGAACTAATTAAATCCATTTTTGTCATTCATAAATGCTATCATTTTTCCTCTCAAAACTCACAAGCTATTCAAGCATTTTTCGCTAAACATCGTCGTCACCATTTTCCTTGTGAGAGTCATATGTTTGCATTAATATTTTCCATTCACATGTCCCAAAATTTCTATTCATTAACCCATTAATAGAGACATTTAGCTCACTTACATGCTCATTTGTCCTTTTTCTTTTTTTTTTCACTTGTTTACCTTCTTGTCGATTTCCTTTCCATTAAATAAATCTTGCTTGATGCATATTTCCATCCATAGTCCTTCCAAAATCATTATTGCATACTCGCGTTAGATGATGGGGGATTCATTAATGCCTCCCTTCTAACAAGTCTTGGCCTATTGACATCAAGACATTATCTAGGTTCAAGGCTAGAGTCCTTATTAGTACCTTGAGGCTTGTATGTATCAATGACAATTTCTCTCACCGACAATCATGGGAATACATCAATGTCCCTTGATTGTTGGATCTTGTAAGTGGCTTGACATCAACTCATCTATTCACACTTTGTAAGATGAACTTAGGTACCTTGGAACTCATTGACATTAATGGCAAGTTTTCCTCGCATTGGTTAACAACATTCATTAATGGCTTGTAATCCAATGACTTCTCTTCATGCTCTACAACAACACATGTATTTGCATGACTAGAATTGTACCATCGGGTTTTGTAGCAGGTGAATACTATATCATTTCAGAATTTTGTAGTGGATACGATAGGCTTAGTAGCAGAAATAAAGAATCCACTTTCACCACCTCATCCACCATTTATGCAACCAAGAAATAGATGAAATTCTACATTCTATTCCATGATCCAACAACAACTACAACCTTTCTACATATGCATAGTTTGTCCACTTCCTAGGTAAGTAAATGTATGTTCTTTTCTACTTTCTAATCATAGATTTCCTTAAATACTGAAATTATAATTTTTGGAAAATACTTCACCATATTTCCTTTCTCATTTGAAAAACAACTGTAAACACATTTAATTGGGGGGAAGGGACATCCATTTATGATCACTCTTCATATCACTTCATTCCATTTCACTTAATTTCATCCTAACATACTTGTCCAAATAATTATGATTTCATTATGGTTCAAAAGTTATGTGATCTGCAAATAAAGACTAAATGATGAGCATATTATATGGTTGATTCAAATATGCATCTTAAATATTTTCAATGAATCTTACTGCAATGAAAAGAAACAAGGTGTTGAAACACAAGAACCAATACCAATTAAAATTTGGTTGTCACACAATAACGAACCAAACATGTTGCAATTCAATGTATGACAAGGAATACTATGAAAAAATAAATGAACTTGCCAAATTCAAAGTTTAAGGAAAATTGATATAAGCCAAGCTCATTCAAAAGAAAATCATGATTAAGCAATGTAGTAGATTGCATGAGGACATGCAATAACGTTAGTTTGGGGGTATGTAGAGCCTCCAAAATTTATTCAAAATATAGTCCACTTTCACCTTTATTTCCACCATTTCACTCACATGTCCCAACTCCATGACCATATAACCTTTCATTAGCCTCCATTTTCATAATTATATGGGTTCCATTTGTGTTTTCCAAAAGCTAATGATTTCTAGCATTTTAAGTGAATTTATGGTTAAAACATAGAAATATGACGTATGCTTGCTAATACTCAAAAGTGGGTTGAGTTTCATGACATGTGTAGGTCACTTGGAAGCTTCCAAGGCACCCTTATGTGGCCTCCAATGCTCAAATTCGAATTCCCTTAAAGATATGGAAGGAGATTTGGATAAAGATAAAAGAGGATATATATCTCACCATTCCCTATTTGAGTTGTAACTCTATTAGATTGTGTGTCTCATCATTACCTATTTGAATTGTAACTCTGTGAGATTTTCTAGGGATCTAGGAAGAGAATAGTGGACCTCCATTAGTGAGGTAGCTTCTTATGTTTTTGTATAAATAGGAGAGCTTCCTCCTTTCAAAGGCATGTGTAAAGTTGGAGATATAAAGGTGGAAAGTTAAGAATAGTCATGTTTTGAATGGAATTTATATTTAGCACCATGCTCATGAGTGATGTTCACCTTGATTGGTAATGCTTGCACTGGGAGCCTCTCAACTTGCCATAAGTTCTTCTTTTGGATTGGCTACCTATAGTGTGTGAGATTTATTGATTTTCATAGACTAAGATATATTACATTCATATATTAATATTTATTGCTTTCATATCTTCTCCTATGTGAGAGGTTAAGAGTGATTGTTTTTAGCTTCTTTCATATCTTTTCATTTGTGAGAGGTTAAGAATGATCGTTTTCACTTTCATTTCATTTCATGTGGTTTTGATTATTCATTTCATAGGATCCTCATTTGATAATGCACACATGATCCCTTAGAGTAGACCTCATTTCATGAAATTTCATTTATGAAAGAGTGGTGTGATTTTCAATTCTGGCAAGTGTTGTAGATTAAGATTTCAATTTTGTGCACTGTACTATAATTTCTTTTCAATTGATTGTTGAATTATAATAGGTGAATTTGGTTTTTCGTCATTTGGTTTCGTTGTTACATTGATCTAAACTGGAAGTTAATTTTTAGCATATACATTGCATGCATGCTTCACAAGTTTTACAAAACCCGGGGTTGACAATTAAATGATAGCTAATTAATTTGCCTCAACATTTGGTGTTGTTGTCGGGGAAGTGTGCATAGGAACTAGCTTTCATTCTAGAGTTGATTTTTCAGTTTTTTCCTAGATGCATGATTAAACCATGTAGATGCATAAATCATTTAGCTGCATATCATTTCAAAAAAAATAAAAAAATAAATTCATAATAATCATTTATGGACAAAGGATCTAGAATGTAGATTAAACATTCTTTGGAGCACAAGGACTACATTGAGGAATGGAATCGAAAAACAATTGTGCCACCACATTCATCTGTTTTTCAAGAAATCTTTACGACAAATGTAAAGGTCAAATCAATTTTTCATCTCCTCATGCACAATCAAGTACAGTTTTCAAATTCAGATATGAACGTTATAGAAAGTCTAATCCGTAAATGAATAAATTGGAAACATTCATATACATAAAAAATATATATATATTTTTTTCAAGTAGGATAAAATAGGGAAATACAATGAAGCTTGATTGCATTTTTATTTCGAATTTAGAATTTTTAGATTGTATTTATTTTCTTTCATTTTAATAATCTGACAAAAATATTTTTGATAAAAATAAAAATAAAAAATAAAAAGTAAAATAAAATAAAATTGTTTTTGAATAAGGGAAATGTAAGTTTTTAAATAAAAATATCAACATAAAAAAAAATGACAATTTTGGTTCGCATCACACCTGTAAAAAAAATTAAATGCATTAGCTTAGGGTCAAAATCAAAAATTCATCATAAAAATAAAAAATATAAATGTTACTTCGAAATTTCTGGCACATAGCTGCAGAAATGGCTAGTTTCTGCAGCCAAGCCTAATTTCATCCATATAACCATAAGAGAGATCCATCATGATCCTCCCTCCTCCTTGCCATATGCACCCTTCCCGAGACCATATTTATCACCTTCCCTTCTAGGCCTTTGATCTAAAAATTATAAAAAGAAAACAGTAATGGCTTCCTGATCGTACCAGGATTTTATTTGGTAATTCCTTTTAGTTTGGAAGAGGATGGACCATAGCTATGATCCATTTTATTGTTTGGTGCAATTTGAGGTCTAGCTTGGTCGTCATACACCTATTTGAGGGCTCTAGTCTTTGAAGGAATCTTAGTCAGTGTGGCATGGAAAAAGGCCCAATGGAGAATGATAATTTCTCGCAATGGTGTGGAGATTGCAAGAAGCTTTTCACCATGAACAAAATTCAGGCCTTCTAGGTTTTCACTTTGGAGTTGGCACATCGCATTGTACGAACACACCCCGCTAATGCACGTTTCTTAAAATATGCCACGCTCCTAAGATTACGGGAGGTACACATCGCCCATTTTTAAGATGGAATTGACTACATCACAACGCCCTTCCTTCTTATTGTGGATCTTCTCACCATGCAAACCAGTTTAGGTGGGATCAACGGATCTAGAGTGGCAATTCTAATCCTTAGTCACCATTGGAAACTTCTCGTCAGTGCAGGAAGATCTAGAAGTGTGCGCAACGAACCTTGGTGAAATTCCTTTCTATAACAAATCTTCCTTACATGTGGCTACCCAATCATGTAAACAATGAAGTCATGGGCATAAGAACATTTTTTAAAGAAGAACATGTTGCATTTATGGGCCACACAGTTGGTTTATTCAATTTCGGCAATACATGCTATATGAATTCAACTATACAATGTTTACATTCGGTTCCAGAGTTGAAGTTAGTGTTACAGAAGTACACATGTTTTGGGAAGAGCAGTGATTTACATCCTTCATCTCACTTTTTAACTGTGGAAACTAGGGATTTATTTCATGAGATGGATATAAGCACTCGAGTGGCTGCTCCTATGCATGTTTGGATGATGCTGAGGAAGAAGTATCCTCAGTTTTCCCAGCAACATAATTGTCTATTTATGCAACAGGATGCAGAGGCATGTTGGACCCAACTTATCTATACACTGTCACAATCTCTCAAGTCCCCAGATTCGAGTGAATTTATGAAGTTATTATTTGGCTTCGAGCTTACAAGAAACATTCAATGTGCTGAAAGTGGCAAGGAAAGTTTGGGGACAAAGTTGGTGTACGCATTGAAATGTCACATTTCTCATGCGGTCATCCATTTGCATGAAGGACTAAAACATGGTCTGAAGTGTGAACTAAAGAAGGTGTCTCCTGCATTAGGCCACAGTGCAATGTATTTTAAGGAATCACACATTAACACCTTTCCAAATTATTTAACCATACAGTTTGTATGATTCTTTTGGAAAATAGAATCAAATCATAAGGCAAAAAGTTATCCTTTAGAGTTGGATGTTCTAGATTTCTATTTTGATGGGATACATGAGAAGGTGAAGGATCCAGTCCAGCTCCATTCTTCAAACATTGCATAGTCAAAACCACATCATTTTCAAAACGCTTCAAGGTTTTTCTACATGGTTGACCTTCTTTTTCACATATGGAAACATTTTATACATGGAAAATTTAGTTTTTTTATTACATTGTTTTTTGTTATGTTTTATTTTTTTTGTTACACTGTGTTTATTTAGAATGTTATACGTTATTTTTTAATGTTTTTTTTATGATTTGTTACGTTTTTTTTAATGAAGTGTTTTTAATAAAATCTGTACATTTATGTTATAGGCTTTGTTATGATTTTTGTTATGTTTGGTTGTATATATATTTTAGTTTGTACATATGTTTTTCTTTTATCTACATCTATTTTACATTTTAGTTTTGTTAATATTTCATTAATTTTTAGATTGTATGTTTTATTGTTTTTTAAGAAATTTTCTATGGAAAATTGTCATAAAAATTGTTGTGAAATTCATTTAGTGACTGGAGAAAATTGAGAAAAGGTTGTTGTGATGGTTCACTTACACACTTGTCAAAGCAAGAAAAAAAGAAAATCATAAAACACAAGATGAAAACAACTCAATAAAAGCACAATAGCTCACCTTAACTAAACTTAATTTCAAATTGAGTTTCGTTAAGATTGAGTTTTTACATTGTCGAAATCATGCTTAAAAATTTGTTATTGGTTTTATCTAATGTTATGTCTTCAAACATGATGGAGGAAATAATAAGAACTGTAAGGGAACTTTATCTACAGGATCGATTGATGAATGTTTTATTCAGGATTGTTTTGTAAGAATCATTAAGTATTCGCAAATTATATTTCTTTATCTTTTTGAAATGCTATGACTGAGGAAATTGTGCATATCATCCTTTTATAAATTGGATTTATTATGGCAATCATGAAATTGGACTAACCATTATAATTTGAAGTAAAGACACATCATGAACCTATTTTACTAGCGTATGTATCAAAAAAAATCGATCACTTGTCTTTGAACACACTTACGTTTTATTGCAATGTTAGTGCCATGTTTGTTTTCACGTTCCTAGACAATCGGAGAACTGAAGGAAGCCAATTATGCATGATTGGTTTTCTACGACCAATTTCAAGAAGCATGAACCAATTAAATCCATTTATTTCATTCATAAATGCCATCATTTTTGCTCTCCAAACTCACAAGCTATTCAAGCATTTTTTGCTAAACATTTTCGTCACCATTTTCCTTGTGCGAGTTGCATGTTTCCACATATATTTTCCATTCACATTTTCCATAATTTCCATTCATTGACCCATTAATAGAGACACTCAACTTGCTTATAGGTTGATTTGTCCTTTTTTCTTTCTATTCACTTGTTTACCCTCTTGTCATTTTTCTTTCCATTAAATAAATCCTTCTTGATGCATATTTTCCATCCATAGTCCTTCCAAAATCATTATTCCATACTCGCATTAGATGATGGGGGATTCATTAATGCCTCCCTCCTAACAAGTCTTGGCCTATCGACATCAGCACATTATCTAGGTTCAAGGCGAGAGTCCTTATGAGTACATTGAGGCTTGTATACATCAATGGAAAGTTCTCTCATCGACAATCATGGTAATACATCAATGTCTCTTAATCGTTGGATCTTGCAAGTGGCCTGCAATCAACTCATATATTCAAACTTTGCAATATGTACTTAGGTACCTTGGCACTCGCTAACTTTAATGGCGATTTTTTCTCACATTGGTCAATGACATTCATTAATGGTCGGTAATCCAATGACTTCTCTCCATGCTCAACAACAACACATTTATTCGCATGACTAGAATTGTACCATTAGGTTTTGTAGTAGG
Organism: Pinus tabuliformis; assembly: GCA_031772625.1. NCBI lineage: Eukaryota > Viridiplantae > Streptophyta > Pinopsida > Pinales > Pinaceae > Pinus > Pinus tabuliformis. The sequence goes on from CM062819.1 coordinate 363,954,881, forward strand.
TGAAGACTATATAGTTTAAGCATTTTGTAGCAGATACAATAGATTTAGTAGCAGAAATAAAGAATCCACATTCACCACCTCATCCACCATTTATGCAACCAAGAAGCAGATGAAATTCTACATTCTATTCCATGATTCAATAGCAACTACAACTTCTCTACATATGCATAGTTTGTCCACTTCTCTAATTTTTGGAAAATACTTCACCATATTTCATTTCTCATTTAAAAAATACTGGAAACACCTTTAGTTGAGGGGGGGGGTGGGGGAGGGGGGACGGAGGACATCCATTTATGATCACTCTTCATATCACTTCATTTCATCCTAACATACTTTTCCTAATAATTATGATTTCATTATGGTTCAAAAGTTACGCGATTTCCAAATAAAGAATAAATGATGAGCATATTATATGAATGATTCAAAGATGCATTCTTAAATGTGCTCAATGAATCTTGCTGCAACAAAAAGAAACAAGATATTGAAACACAAGAACCAATACCAATTAAAATTTGGCTTGTCACACAAGAACCAACCAAACATGTTGTAATTCAATGTATGACAAGGAATAATTTGCAAAAAGAAATGAAATTGTCAAATGCAAACTTTAAAGACAATCTATATAAGCCAAGCTCACTTAAAAGAAAATCATGATTAAGCAATGCAGTAGATCGCATGAGGACATGAAATAACATTAGTTGGGGTGTATGTAGAGCCTCCAAAATGTATTCAAAATATCATCCACTTTGACCTTTATCGCCACCATTTGACTCACATCTCACAACTCCATGACCATATAACCTTTCTTTAGCCTCCATTTCCATAATTATATGGGTTCCATTTGTGTTTAGCAAAAGTCAATGATTTCTAGTATTTTAAGTGAATTTATGGTTAAAACTTAGAAAAATGACATATAGTTGCTAATACTTAAAAGTGGCTTGAGTTTCATGACATGTATAGGTCATTTGGAAGCTTCCAAGGCACCCTTATGTGGCCTCCAATGCTCAAATTCGAATTCCCTTCAAGATATGGAAGGAGATTTGGATAAAGGTCAAAGAGGATATGTGTCTCATCATTAACTATTATAGTTGTAACTCTATGAGAATGTGTGTCTCATCATTTCCTATTTGAATTGTAACTCTGTGAGATTTTCTAGGGATATAGGGAGAGAATAGTGGACCTCCATTAGTGAGGTAGCCTCGTTATGTTTTTGTATACATAAGAGAGCCTCCTCCTTTCAAAGGCATGTGTAAAGTTGGAGACATTGAGGTGGAAAAGCTAATATTACTCATGTTTTGAATGGAATTTAGATTTAGCACCATGTTCATGAGTGATGTTCACCTTGATTGGTAATGCTTGCACTGGGATCCTCTCAACTTGCCATGTCTCATGCTTTTGGATTGGCCACCTATAATGTGTGAGATTTTTTTTTTCATAGATTAAGATTTATTGCTTTCATATGTTTTCCTGTGTGAGAGGTTAAGAGTGATTTTATTTATTTTCTTTCATATGTTTTCCTGTGTGAGAGGTTAAGAATGATTATTTTTGCTTTCATTTCATTTCATGTGGTTTTGATTATTCATTTCATAGGATCCTGATTTGATAATGCACATGACAAGATTTCATAGGAAGCTTCTGAATGAAGGAGGTCAATTATTTACTTATCATCATTAGTTCATAATGTTATCTCAAATGGATGGACTAAGAATAAATTCAATAGAGAAAGAATCTCCCCAAAAACCTTTAGTTTGAATTGGTTTAGATTCTCTATTGGTTGATAAGTCAACTTTTTATTTGAGAGATATATAAATGAAAGTAATATTAAAAGCTAAAAAATTTAGAAAATCAGATCTCATACCTCAGCTTGATAACTCCTCAAGTGAGTTGAAACACAATATATATCATTACAGACCTACTTAACAATAAATTTATAATTTCCATAGACTTTCGAGGATTGAATCCTAAGTGTAATAACCTTTTAAAGTCCCTAGATCAGTGCCTCATATTCTGCAATGTTATCAGTATATTCAAATTCCAATCTACAAGCAATAAATGTTTTATTAACTTTCAGGTCAAAGAGAAGATAACTGACACCAATAGCTTATTTTTCTTGGATTCATTAAAATATAATGATAAGAGTTCATTTTTTTAAACACTTTTAACAATAATGACATTTGGTAGCTTATTATCAATTGTTACCAATTTATTCTTTGTCATACATTCATATTGTTGTTGTGAATTTGTAAAATGAGAAATTTGAGAAACAAAATTTCCAAAAAACGAGTCAATAGCTAAAGAATCATTGAACACATTTTGTTCATTGGGACTATTTACATTGGTAACATGTTTCATCTAGTGTTCTCTATTAATTCTTATCTTATTATGTTTACCTTTCCAAGGTAAAAATATATGAGTAAAATTTGTGTCCATGTATCCTTATAATTGTTACATCTAATCTTAGCTTATAAACAAGCCATAAGCCTCTAGTATGTCTGTAAACACTATACCAATTAGCTAATGGACTATGTGATTATAATATAATCTAATAAAAACATCGGTTAATTCTACTACAATCTTGACATTGTTTCTATCAATATGCACACTTTTTACCTCAAATGGTTTCATATGAGTATTTATTTTCGTGCAAATGAAAAGGGGAATGACATTTGAGGAAGCTGTAGGGTCATCCATGTAATTATGCATATTCCAATTGTAAATTTCAAAAGTGACGGATACAGGAGTAGGCTTCTTCTTTTGTGGATGAGAACTATTTGAAGGGTGCCTCCTGATATGAATGTGATTAGATGAAGGTTCGTAAAAAAATTCCATATTTCCATTGGGATCACATTTATTTTTATTTCTATCTTCAACAATATATTGTTGAATTTTCTACTCTATTATGGAAATTTAAGTAACTGAAAAATGGAAATTTTGTCTTTTAATTTCTTAAGTTCTTCAGTTCTTGATTTTTTTTTTTCGTAGTTTAATTTTAATGTTTTCCCTTGTTTGAAGTAGAGTGGTCTTGGATATCAGCTCAGATTTTGCTACATGTATTATAGGAGTGTTGATTTGGAAAATTAGACTTCATTAGAAGCATTTTCAAAAATATTATCTATTGAGTCTGAAAATTAAACAATAATATGAGGTGGTTGGTTTTCATCTTTTGTCCCATTGTTATCTTCAATATCCTCTGTCCCATTTTCATGAGAGGTCGACTATGTTATTGCTATCAATGCTTAAAATTTACTTGTAAAACCTTTAGGAATAATAACTTTATTAGGGGAGTAAATTTATTTTGGAATTTCTTTCTAAAAGGCGGTTTAATGTTTTCCCTAGTGGATGGTCATTCTGCTGAAATTTTCTTCAGGTCAATGATTTTGTTAGACACCCTATTAATGAACTTTTGAATACTTTATAGATCAAGGGCTTATTGATATTTCTTTTTTTTCGAGTGGTTTACACATTGTTTCAGGTTTCTTATTTGAGGATGAATATTGGTACTTCTAGTTTCCATGGTTACTGTTAAGGCTAAGTATGTCCTGCTTGACATCTAGAGATTCATCAAATGTTTCTTGTAGAGTGGCATTTTCAGCTTATTTGACCCACATGGAAATAAAATTAGGAAAATTCTTGGCATAATAAGTAATTATAAGGTTTTCATTAGGCATGAAATCATTAGGTATTTTATTCTTGAATCAAAGAAACCTTACATTGGAATTCTTAATTCTTTCATTACCTTCCATCTCTATGCTAGACACTTACATTACTAAAACCTTTAGAGTTTTGTGATACCCAAATTTTTCTTCAAAGACAGTTCCCAACTGAGCCCACAATGTGATACTTTGAGAGGGTTTTGCAAAACACTAAGTTGTATTTTTTCCCTCAAATTTGTTACAGTTCTGTTGGGCATGGAATCCCCCACAAAGCATATTTTGGGCTCAAATCCCATGTTTTGACCGAATGATGTTGTAAATCTCCGCGAATTATGGGCACGGAAGTATGTTAGAGTCATAGGGTTGTCTGCCCTAGTTTGTAATGTAATGTCAGCCCAACCATGGTCCGCGGACCATGGGATTGTATAAATAGAGCGAGGCTCTAAGTGTAAGAAAGAACCAAGTATGGAATAGGAACAAGTCCAAGGGATTGAGTAGTAAGTATCTAAGTGTGTCTTTGGGTTGTAGAGTAGGAGAAGGCTCTACAGCTGAGTGCGCAAAGGCCTAGTTATCCACAGCTGAGTGCGCGGACCCCTACAGCTGAGTGCGTAGGGCAGAGTCGAGTCTGTAACCGGAGAAGAGAATAATAAAAGAAGTTTTATCCAAATTCTGTGTATCTATTCTTGAGTTATTACATGTTTGATATCAATTGCAAATATACTATTTATTTACTGTGCGCACTTGTATGAATGATTTATCTTGCTAAGTATACTTTACACATGCAAGTAAGCTAAGTTAATCAATTAACAGTGGAATATTAGTAAGGACTTGGGTAATAACAACGTTCGGGCCTCGAGTAGGGATGCGGACGACAGTATCTCAAGCTGCGAGGAATGGGTAAGTGCGTGTAGTGACATGCACGCAGGGTCAAACTGCGGACCACTTGAACTCATCAAACATCTCCAAGGTGCAGAAATCTGGTTCTAGCACCCTCCCATACTACTTCGGGTGAGACCTTACTCCGTGCTCCATGGACTGTTGCCAAAAGGGCCAGTAGTACCAGGATTGGTTTGGCTAAATCACCTCTGAACCTGGGTCAGGCCCCAACAAGCCAACAAATGGTTCCGTTGCTGGGACCAGGATCTGCATAAGGGATGTCTGATGTTGTGTCACTGGAATCCGACGAAAAGAGAAATTGAAGGGTGGTTGGATAGAAAGATTCACGAGTTCGCGGCGCAGGAAAACAATAATCCACGAGTATCAAAGGAAAAGTGGTTAGAGTGCTACTTATATATGGAAATCCATGAAATTTTCTTTACATCCTTCCCCTTTGATTTGTATGAGTGGATTGTGAAACTAGCAGACAGTCAAGGAAGGTGTAGGCTTTACAAACTGATTGTGTGGACTCCAGAGTTAGTGCGCAGGCTAGAAGCATTGAAAGATAAGATTGTGTGCACTGTGGACCATTGGCTCGATCAAGTTATACGATGGTTTATCACTGAGTTTGTGTGATGGCGTGGGTGCAGGCATTAAGGACAATCTTCCCAATCTGGCGGCAAGTTCTTCTATATCGGCTTCAACTTCCTTTTCTTCTCCTTGAGATGTATCAGTCATTAAACTGATAGCTTCATTTTTTCCTCCGAATTCCTTAACCTTGCAATTTGGCAAAAATAGTGGCTTTACTCGTATCGAAGCAGTAATTCTAAAGAATTACTTTATAACACAATCGGAGGCTTTAAGGAGGGATTATACACCCAACAATATCGACAGCTTTATTATGGTTCCTTTCACTTTTTCGCTGACGCGATATCACATCGGCGATTGCTATCGGCGGAATCTATAGTGCAAGGCCTCCGAAAAGACGTGGACCCGACGAACCCTTTTATACTCCCCTCTATATTGAATTCGGGTCTGATTTATATCAGCAGTTCCCCTTTTCGGCAGTTCGCTAATGTAATGGGCCTTGCGGACCCGATATGCATTAAACTCCAGTCTATTGTATTTCGGCTCCGGATTTCGGAGCTCGCCCACTTGGTCGTGTTACGGTTCCTTTCGGACCCGAAATCGTTATAGGCTGCACTTTATATGACACTTCGGCTCCGGAATATCGGAGCTTTCGCAATGTTAAGGCCCTCTCTCCCTTCCGACGCGATATTGGGTTCAGACCCGATAAGGGTTAGAACCAATATAAATAATATTTCACGTCCGCTACAGTGTCCCGCCTAAGGGAAATTGCATGAGTCCTCAGTGTAAACAGGATTATACACGGGACTTTAAAGGATGAAATTAAAGAGCCTGTGGTGCAGCGATGAAAGGGAAACGCCCATAAGGATTAATCAAACATCATGCAGCAATTATAAAACTATCCATCCCCCTTCGACACACAGTAATTAAACACATAAATGCATACATAGTTCAATTAACAGAAGGCTTATTAAATCATACAGGTCGAGAGAAAAGTTTCAATAATAATGCTTGGCACTCGTTCCTCTCTTCTCTGCTAAGAGTATCACTGCCTCTTTATTTATAATTAAAGGATAGGCCTTCTCGGTCCTTATCCACTACAAAAGAATGCTTTACAGTAATGATTTAAAGCGTGAAAGCTTTACTACAGCTTATCCATCTATGGTAATATTAGCATGTTTTATTTCTATAATTTATTCTATCTTTAGCTAAAAAAAATTGGAAATTGCAGGCTAAAGGACCCCACTCCCTTGCCTGTAGATTTTTTTGGATTTTTGGAATAAGTTGGAAGACTTTTCCCTCTGAGTCACATGCTCCCACATCAGACTCCTGAGGACAAAATTCTTCATGGGCTCCTGTCCATGAGCTCGTCTACAGATTTTCCCAGTTTCTGTAGAACGTCTTCTGTAACCCAAGTAGCTTCAGTGATTGGCTGTCCTTTCCATTTTACCAGATACTGGAAGTACTCTCGTCCCCTTGTCTTCTTATGCACTTTCTTGTCCATAATTCTTTCTGGCTATAAATTCTTTGCTGTGGGTAACTATTTTACCCAGTCAATCTCTGGAGTCTCCTGATCATGTGCTGTATCATCTGCAGTTCCATTCTCATACTTGTACAAGTCTGCAACATTAAAAATTGGTGATATTCCCTCATCAGGTGGTAATTCAATCTCATAAGCATTTGCAGAGAAATTCTTCAGTATTCTACACGGTCCAATTTTCTTGGATTTTAACTTATTATACTTCCCCTTTGGAAATCTCTCTTTTCTGAGATGTGCTAAAACCAAATCCCCAACTTCAAAGTTTACTTCTCTTCTGCTCAGGTCTACTTTGGTTTTATACCTAATGTTGCTATCCTGCAACTGTTGTTTCACCTATTCATGTATCGCCTGCATTCTTGAAACAAAGTCTTCACCCTCTGCACTTCTCATTTCTTCTTTTCCCAAATTCCTTAATTCAGATATTCCCCTTGGGTGCATTCCATAAACAATATGGAATGGGCTCTATCCTGTGCTCCTGTTTGGTGAGTCATTATATGCATACTCAACTTTTGGTAACACCTGATCCCACTGCTTTGGATGCTCTGCAGTAAGGCTCCTCAGAAGATTGCCTAAACTTCTGTTCACAACTTCAGTCTGTCGATCAGTTTGTGGATGATAGGCATAACTGAAATTTAATTTAGTTCCTAGCTTCTTCCATAGTGTTCTCCAGAAATGTCCAACGAACTTTGAATCCCTGTCTGAAACAATGCTTTTGGGCAATCCATGCAATCTTACAATTTCTTTAAAAAACAAATTAGCAATGTGAGAAGCATCACTAGTTTTATAACATGGAATAAAGTGTGCCATTTTTGAAAATCTGTCCACTACAACAAAAATTGAATCATAACCTCTTTGAGTCTTTGGTAATCCTAGCACAAAATCCATACTTACCATATCCCAAGGCCTCTCTGGAATTGGAAATGGAATATACAACCCTGTGTTCTGGCTCCTTCCTTTTGCATATTGGTAGACTTTACAATTTCTTACATACTTCTCTACTTCAGATTTCATTTTCGGCCAGAAATAAAATCTGTTGAGTTGCTCAAAATTCTTTTCTGTACCAAAATGTCCTGCAAGTCCTCCACTATGTTTCTCTTTGATTAAATTCTCTCTCATTGAACAGTTGGGTATGCACAGCTGATTTTTCTTAAATAACAGTCCATCTTGTAGGAAATAGTCCAACCACTTGCTCCTGTCCGCCAAAACAGGATTTGTACAAGCCTCAAATGCCTCCTTAAAATCTGAATCGGTCTCATATAATTCCTTAAGAAAATCAAAACCCAACACTTGGATTTGACTTTCTTGCAGCAATACATTTCTTCTACTTAAGGCATCTGCAACTTTGTTTGACTGTCCAATTATATGCTTCAACACAAAATGAAATCCTTGAAGATATTCTACCCATTTAGCATGTCTCTGGTTGAGCTTTGGCTGCTGCATTATAAACTGCAATGCATGGTTATCTGAGTAAATAATAAATTCTTTTGACATTAAATAATGCCTCCATTTATTTAATGCATGCACAACTGCGTAAAACTCCTTATCATAAGAAGAATAATTCTTTTTGGCATCATTTAGCTTTTCACTGAAATAAGCTATCGGTCTATATTCTTGGCTTAAAACTCCTCCAATTGCTTCTGCGCTGGCATCACACTTAACTTGAAAAGTTTTGTTAAAATCAGGAAGAACTGAAACAGGCTTTTCAGTTATTTTCTTCTTTAACAGCTGAAAATTCCTCTCTACTTCAGCAGTCCATTTAAATGGTTGTTTATCCTTTTTTATGGTCTCAATAATAGGTGCATTAATCTTACTAAAATTCTTAATGAATTTTCTGTAAAAATTGGCAATACCATGAAAACTCCTTACCTCAAAAACATTTTTGGGTGAAGGCCACTCCATAATTGCTTTGATCTTCTCTAGATCCATCTTCAACCCTTCAGCTAAAATAACAAATCCCAAGTACACCAGCTCCTATTTCATGAATGAACACTTCTTCAAATTCAACAATAGTTTTTCTTGTTGTAGCTTCTGTAAGACATAATTTAAATGCCTCAAGTGCTCCTCCTTGGACCTGCTATAGACTAATATATCGTCCAGATATACTGTTACAAATTTACCAATGAATTCTTCAAGAACTTCATTCATAAGCCTCATGAATGTACTTGGCGCATTTGACAGCCCAAAAGGCATCACTCTCCATTCATATAGTCCTTCATTGGTCTTAAAAGCGGTTTTCCACTCATCCCCCTCTCTTATCCTTATCTGATGATACCCACTTTTAAGATCTAGTTTTGAGAAATATTTTGCTCCAGACAAGCAATCCATTAAAACTTCAATTCTGGGTAATAGAAATCTGTACCTGATTTTAATTTTATTGATAGCTCTCGAATCTGTATACATTCTCCAGCCTCCATATTTCTTTGGGCACAGCATTGTTGGCACTGCGCAAGGACTTAGGCTTTCTCTGATCAATCCCTTATCAAGCAATTCTTGCACCTGTTTCTTAACCTCTTCATTTTCTGCAGGAGTCATTCTATATGCTGCTTTGTTAGGTAAGCTTGCTCCAGGAATTAAATCTATATGATGACTGATTCTTCGAAGTGGCGGTAATTCATTAGGCAAATCATCAACAATAATATCAAAATAATTCTCCAGCATTTCTTGAATTTCAATGGGTAAATCAGAAACTTTAGTAGAAGTCATTATTACCTTGGGCTTGCAAATTACAGAAAAATTTACCTCATTTTCTTCAATCTACTTCAGGTATTCCTTTCCTCAAAGTAACAGAGTTTTTGGATCAGTCTTTTGTCCCGGTACATCTTCTTCTTGCAGAGGCAACAACGTATGATTGACACCATCCTTTCCAAACTTGTAGGTGTTTCTTTTCCCATCATGTATGGCTCCTCTATCATATTGCCAAGGTCTTCCAAGCAATATGTGACACACGTCCATTGGCATCACATCACAAACAATTTTATCTTTGTACTTGCCCACTTGAAATTCCACTTCACACTGTTCACTTACCAACAGTTGATGTCCCTTTTGCAACCATGACACTTTATAAGGTGTTGGATGCTTCATTGTCTTTAGCTTCAAATTCTCCACTACTTCTGTAGAGACCAAGTTATTAGTGCTGCCACTATCAATGATCATCTAGCAACATTTCCCTTCGACTTTACACACTGTCCTAAATGAAGTCTTCCTTTGTGGCAGTTCAACCACCTCCTTTGCTGGCTTAAGTAGAACTTTGTTAACTACCAGAGATTCTCCTCTTTCTGGTGTATTTTCTTCTTCTGCTACTACTGTCACTGGTATCTCTCTCTCAGCTGGAGCAACAATTACATTCCTCTGCTTTATTTCTGCATTCTTTGGGCACTCATAAGCTCTATGTCCCAGCTTGTTACATCTGTAACATCTTATTTCTCTACCTCTTCCTCTGCCTCCTCTTCTTCTAGAAAAACTCCCTCTGCCTCTTGCATCACCTCCCATGCGTGCATGCTGGGTTGAGCTACTGCTAGCTCCTTCTTTAGGTGCTGTAGATCTTCCTCTACCACCTTGACTTCCTTTTCCCCTGAAAGTCCCTCTCCCTCTGGCAGACTGCTTCCTCATGAGTTTTTCCTCAGCTTTCAGTGCTATCTGATAAGCTTCCTCTACTGTTTTAGGAGACATCAGACTTATCTCATCCTGAATGTCGATCTTGAGGCCATTCATATATCTGGCCACCTTGTCATCTGTATATTGGGCTTCTCCAGCTCTTATGCTCACTTTATAGAACTCTTCTGTATATTCTTTTACTGTTAAAGCTTTCTGTCTAAGATTTTGCATTTGTTTAAACAATGTTTGCCGATAATTACTTGGCAAAAACTTACCTCTTAACTTTGTTACCATTCTGATCCAATTCTTGATTGGCTGCTTACCAAGTCTCTTCCTTTCCGCCTACACACCATCCCACCAGAGCGCTGCATGGCCTTTTAACTTGGTGATAGAAAACTTCACTTTCTTCTCATCTTCTGTTTCTTCATAATCGAAGAATTTCTCCATGCTATTAATCCAGTTGATCAATTCCTCTGGATTCAGTCCTCCTTGATATACCGGTACCTCGGTCTTTGGCCTAGCTGTGGATTTCAATACTGACTGAAAGAACCTCATCTCAGGAGTAACCTGTACAGCTTCCTCCTCTGTAGCTTCATCCTCAGGTTCACTGACATCTCCATCGTCTATGTTTCTATCTGAAGTTAACGCATCCAATCTAGTTCGTAGCTCTTCTACTGTTTCCATTAATTCAACATTTGTAACAGGTCGTCCTCTTCCACCACGTCCTCGTCCTCTTCCAACTCTAAAAGCCATCCTTCTCCTGCTCCTGAGATTCAATTCAATGTCAGTTGATGGCTCTGATACCACTAATGATGGTGTGGGTGTAGACGTTAAGGACAATCTTCCAAATCTGGCGGCAAGTTCTTCTATATCGGCTTCAACTTCCTTTTCTTCTCCTTGAGACGTATCAGTCATTAAACTCATAGCTTCATTTTTTCCTTCGAATCCCTTAACCTTGAAATTTTGAAAAAACAATGGCTTTACTCCTATTGGAGTAGTAATTCTAAAGAATTACTTTATAAAACAATCGGAGGCTTTAAGGAGGGATTATACACCTAACAATATCAACGGCTTTATTATGGTTCCTTTAACTTTTTCCCCGATGCGATATCGCATGGGCGATCGTTATCGGTGGACTCTATAGTGCAAGGCCTCCGAGAAGCCGCGGACCTGACAAACCCCTTTATACTCCCCTCTATATTGAATTCGGGTCCGATTTATATCGGCAGTTCCCCTTTTCGGCAGTTCGCTAATGTAATGGGCCTTGCAGACCCGATATGCATTAAACTCCAATCTATTGTATTTCGGCTCTGGATTTTGGAGCTTGCCCACTTGGTCATGTTACGGGTTCCTTTTGGACCCGAAATTGTTATAGGATGTACTTTATATGCCACTTCGGCTCCGGAATATCGGAGCTTTCACAATGTTAAGGCCCTCTCTCCCTTCCGACGCGATATTGGGTTCGGACCCGATAAGGGTTAGAACCAATATAAATAATATTTCACGTCCGCTACAGTGTCCTGCCTAAGGGAAATTGCATGAATCCTCAGTGTAAACAGGATTATACACGGGACTTTAAAGGATGAAATTAAAGAGCCTGTGGCGCAAAGATGAAAGGGAAATGCCCCTAAGGATTAATCAAACATCATGCAGCAATTATAAAACTATCCATCCCCCTTCGACACACAATAATTAAACACATAAACGCATACACAGTTCAATTAACAGAAGGCTTATTAAATCAGACAGGTTGAGAGAAAAGTTTCAATAATAATGCTTGGCACTCGCTCCTCTCTTCTCTACTGAGAGTATCGCTGCCTCTTTATTTATAATTAAAGGATAGGCCTTCTCGGTCCTTATCTGCTACAAAAGCATGCTTTATAGTAATGATTTAAATCGTGAAAGCTTTACTACAGCTTATCCATCTATGGTAATATTAGCATGTTTTATTTCTAAAATTTATTCTATCTTTAGCAGAAAAACATGGAAATTGCAGGCTAAAGGACCCCACTCCCTTGCCTGTAGATTTTTTTGGATTTTTGGAATAAGTTGGAAGACCTTTCCGTTTGAGTCACATGCTCCCACATCATTGTGGTAGATACTTCAGTCAGTTACAGTGAGGTGGAACGATGCTTCCCCAAAGGTCCATGAGGTAAGTACATTAAATATTTGAACACTTGGATTAAAATGTTATTTTGTGAAAAGCGGGTGATGCAATTAAATTGATGTTTGGGCCTACACGGAGTGGGAGGATCTATAGAAACGAAGGTAGCACATAGATAGAGAATAACCCATTGATTTTGCCTTGGTGAGAAAGAAAGGAAGAGCTCGCAAAAGTTTCACCAAGAAGTGCGATCAGGCTGACAAGGCAACGAATTCCGCACATACCACCTCCACCTACATCACCACGAGTCTCACCATATTCACCCCCATCTCTTCCCACACCACCTCCGCCACTACCACAGTTCAATATGGCGAGTGCGATAAAATTGCCGATGTTCAAAGGAGTAGAGAACAAATATCCAGCCCAATTTTGGTTCGTGGTAAAAGATATATGGGAAGCACAAGCAGTCGTGGATGACAATATAAAGAAGCTAGCACTGGTGAGTGTGGTGCAGGATCACTCACTGACATGGTACATTAATCATTTCAATGAAAATCCAAAAGCAGGGGTTGCGGATATCTAAGCTACGATGAACAGGGAATTTAGCAAGCCAATATCGGAGACACAGTCGATTATCAGGTTTAAGGAAATCGCGATGCTTCGAGGAAAGAGCCCCTGGGATCTGGATTAGATACTGAAGGGTATGTTTCACGAAGCCAACATGACCTTGACAGATGGGCAGCACCGCGCATGGTTTGTAGTGTCACTAACATCGCATCTAAGGATGGCATTGTCGCAACAAAAGTTATCTACCCAGGTCGAATCTTTGGAGATTGCAATGAGATTGCATGAGACCCCAATACAAGATCTTGGACTGGGAGTCTATTGTGGCCAGCAACAACTCCCCTTCTTATTTAGTTTTCTCACTAATACTAAATGAGTGGGGACCCTTATCCGTAAAATTCAAAAAATTAAATTTGTACTTGTATTCTTATTTTGAATAAATCTTACTATCATAAACTTAGGAGAATACTCGAAAAATATAAAAAGACTTAATTTCTATGATAAGTTCGAACAAAACTGTTCTCTCAATAAAAAGCGTTGCATCGCATCGCAAAACGGTAATAGATGCTTTCCTACAAATCGAATCCTAAGATTGCGAAATAGCGATGCAAGATCACATATTAAAGAAATTCATCGCATCGGAGTTTTAATGTGCTTCAAGTATCACTTAAAGTTAAATACATCAAACCGCCAACATGCGATGGTGCGTCTCACAAATTGCATTGCGCAGAAAACATATGGTAATAGATGATTGCCACACATAATGGATCAACAATATTGCGATCTACGATATTGTGATAAAGCGATATTGTGAAGTAAATCACAAAATCGCCTTATCACAGATCTACAGGGCTCGTCACTCGAAAAAGCTTTTCCACAAATCGATGCCTAGTTATGCACATTAATGTTAATTTAATGAGTTAGTTGGCAATCATTAATGAAATATGGTTTTGATCTGATCGAAGAGCCATTTCACGTAAGGTGATATATTTTATATCATTTCGGCATTTAAAGCTTTACCATCACCTTTTTCTTATCATTACTCTTTCCTCATTCGTAAATTTTAGGAGCGAAAAGTAGAGAGGTATACATAGCAGTGTTTAGAATATTATGGGAAAGAAGGGAAAGGCTCCGAGTTCTGAAGACAAAGAAATGACACCCTTATACACAGACACCACCTACAGTAGAGATGCCCACGTTACTACTTGGGAAGGCATGCACAGTCTACTCGAGGAAGAAAATCCCAGAGTAATGGAGGTTACAGCTATTGCAGACTCATGCAGGTCATCTGAGGCATCAATTACAGAACTAGCATGCTCGTTCTTATGCCAGATAGTGGCAAGGCCCAAGATTCTTCCATACACGGACATGGTCAAATGGGTATTGTATAGTGCTGAGATAACAAACAAACAGTTTAAGACTCAGAGCTAAAAACTCGTGGAGTCATTCCTTCCACAAAATTTAAGGTTTACATCCTCTAACAAAAAATGCGCAAGAGGCGAAAAATAGCACCAGGGAAGCCTGGATCAAGAAACGGAGGCAGTTTCCGATGCGCCAGGAAAAACCTCTTGAAAAGGAAAACCTCTAATCCCTTAGTCACCTGTAAGCTCGGAAAATTGTGGGAAAAACTGCTAAAGGCGAAAGGAAAAACCTGAGCTCTAAAAACCAGTGGTATTTATCAGAGATATCTTCAAGTGGTATGTAAATTTCTACCAAATGTGTGGCATCTATCGACAAGCTAGAGACAAAAGGCTCAAGAAAGAGTAGAGTCCATCAAAAGGTTAACCAAGTTAAATTAGGATTCTTACTGGCAGTACTTGGTTAAACCACACAGTTAGTGCATGACTCTCAAGTGTCTCGCTAATTCTGACGAGAAGATGGCACCAACACTTGTCCATTCCGTTTTCGCAGGACAGCTAAAGTTGGAGGTCGGCCAACCAAGTCTCCTTAAGTCGATGCTGGATTCTTACGACTACAAAGATCAGATACATAGATAGGTAATTGCTAGTTTACTTTTAGATTCATTTTTAGTTTTAGTTTTGCTTTATTTTTTCCTGAAATGAGCACAGTCATTTAAACTGCCTCCTATATTTTTGAAATAAACTAATTTTAGATTTACCTAGTAGTATTTAAACCCTTCTCATGCATTTAAAGAAAGGTCCTCAAATTTATCAAAAACTTGTCCTCAGAACATGCACTTCTGCACCCTTCGAGGAGGTTTTGATGAATGAATGGAACAAGATTTATTGATATCTGTGTTTAATATCTGCTACTGAAATTTCACTTTTGTACTCTTAGTAGATGTTGAATTAAGAATAAGATAAATCATTATTGCTCGAGCTCATGAGTAGAACTCATTATAAATGGTACTTTTATCTCTTAACAATTTTTGCTTATGTGTTAAGGTGATATTCATGTTCAGTTATTTATGTATGAATGCTTGAATGCTTGAGTTATCATTTGGCACTTATGTACGGTGATATCTATTTATTTATGCTTAATATATGAATGACTTATTATGTGATATGTTTTCATAATTGTTAGGCTAACTTTTTATACGAAACAATTCATCTTTATTGAATTCCTTTCTTATAGCAATTGAATGATCTTTATTACCAATTGTTGTAGAAACTATTTTAGATCGCATAATTGAAAGATTAAATCCTGGGTTAGTTTTAGAATTAGATATTTATGTTCATTAGAATACAATTGCATATTGTTGAATTAGATTTAGAATAAAAGAATTTTACTTAGAAATTGTTAGGAAGGAAATATCAATTGTCAACACACACACACATAAATTGGGAAATTGGTCCCATGTCCCCAGTCGGACCCACTATACCAAAAAGAAAAGGAGCTGCTAACCAAGGTCCAGACCAGGTGGGTATCCCCCTAGTTGTAGACCCAATTTTCGGGGCTTCAACATATTTGGTGCTAGAAGGAGGGCCCTAAACTATGAATGGCAAGTAAATCTAAATCTGAATACCATTCTGAGAGTAAATCGCCCTCACCATCTCCCCCAACTTCTCCATCACATTTATAATTTTTAAATCTTGAGCGAGAAGTCGATAAAACAACAAACACTACCACAAACCCAAATATTTCAGAGAAATCTACTATTGAACCTCCTGAAGTTGAATCTTTGATCCATAGACTTCAGTGATTTTCTATATCACCCCAAAAATATGAAAAATCTCAAGGTAGTGTGACTTCGCAATATAACCCTTCTCATCCCCTTACCAGATTGCAGAGTGAGAAGTTTGGTATTGAACCAATTGAATTACCTCTACCTACAAGGAAGAGAGCAAGGAAATCACCTAAATGGTTTGATAGCGAGACTCTTTCGTCATCATCATCCATCTCAACCTCTCCACCGCGAAGTTAACCATCCACTCCTCCACTTCAAATTATCATCCACTAGACCACTAGAACTTCAACATCTACTTCTCAATCATCTGGAACTGTAATATCCTCATCTTCCCAACTGCAAGGATCATCTTCTATGCTTTCCTCTGTTAGTAGTTAAATGATGGCCCAAACTCCATGGAATAACCTAGGGGCAATCTTAATGCCTATGCCCTTGAGTCAGTTACCGGCCCATCTTGAAGAATGGTTGCCTAAGTTTAATACTGAAGCAGGCATGCTAGCAGAAGAACACATAAACAACTTTATGTTATCTATAAATCTCAATGGGGTTACTAATGAAGACATTGTCATACGTCTCTTTCCTTACACTTTGCAAGGAGCATCTGGATCATGGTATTTCTCATTACCATTTGGGTCTATCACTAGTTGGGTCTATGGTGACATTGATCAATGACCTGTCTAACCTTAGGGCTGAATCAAGGGAACCTGTCAAAGATTTTAACTCATGTTTCAATAAACTTTTGAACAAAATTCCTACCCCCTCTAAGCCTAGCGAAGAAGTGCGAAGTGAATGGTACATATCTGCTCTACCATCAAACATAGCAATCTTCGTTGATAGAGCTAACAAAACAACTTTAGCTGACAATATGAAAGAAGCAATAGCGGTAGAGAAATGTATCATAGCCTTAGAAAAGAAAAACACTGTCGATGAATGAAAATCTAAGAAGGTTACTTTTAAAGAAGATCCTAAGAAAAAGCAATCGAAAGACCTATTCGATTTAGAAGGATTGTAGAAAGTTTTGAAAACCATGTCTAACAAAATGGTTGACATTAAGAAACTAGTAGCAGAGACTTCTTCTAAAAAGCCTTACAAACCTTATAGAAGAAATAATTCAACTCATTCAAAGCCTCCCAATGCTATCACAAATGCTAAACCAGAACAAGAAGAAGAGGAAATTTCCAACGAGGAACCTAATGATGAAGAAGAAGTTGTAGAAGTACATGGAATGTGGGATTTCATCCTCCCGGATGAAGAGGATCAAGAGGCATCACCAGTCAGTACTAGAAGTAGAAATCAGCTCGATCCTTCTCAACCTACTCCTAAGCCAAAGAGCACAAGCTCAATGTCTAAGGATAAAGTCCCAGGAAAGAAAATGTCACCCAAAGCGAATCAAACAGGCCCAGTCCAAATAGATTCACCAACTCCATCTAAAACATTGATTGTTTCCGATGAGATGGAGTATAATATCATAGAAGACGTGAAGAAGACTAGGGCTAACATTACTTTTTATGAATTGAGCAATTTAAAACATCAACAAAAGATGCTTTTGAAAGAGTTACATGTAGTACCAGTTGCACCTTTGCCTGCCACTGTAATCTCACAAGCTTCTCACGAGATGGGAAGACCTCCAATTACTGTGACTAATAAAGTTGATTCAAACGATATCGATTTAATTGGAGGAAGGTTAAGATCTCATACTCCCCCATTTCTTCTTACTTATGAAGTTTTCAACAAAAATTTGCATAATTGTTTACTTGATTCAGGAGCTTCGTCTAATATCTTACCTAGATCAATATGTGCAAAGCTGAATGTTCAACCACAAAAATCTGCAGTATGCATAGTTCAACTAGACTAGTCGTAGGTTGAAGTGATCGGTGAACTAAGTTAGGTTACCATAAGGCTGTCATCTAATCCAAAGGTATGTCAAGTTATTGATATTTTAGTTGCAGACATTCCAGAATTTTATGGCTTAATTCTTAGCAAGGAATGGTCTGAAAAGCTTCATGGATATTTTGCAACTGACTGGTTGCATATGTGGCTCCCTTACAATGGCAAACCAATTCAAATAAAGGTTGAGCAAGAAAGGCATAAAAAATACATAGTAACAGAATTGGAAGGAGAAAATGAACATGCAGCATACAACAAAAATATAATTGGCAACCATTCTGTTGACTATTTCTTAGGAAATTTCAATGCTCATACTTCACCTTATTTAGAACATTTTGTTTTATCTCAAGTAGAAAATTTTTCTCAAATAGATAGTTCTAGATGTGTTAATTTCATAGATAGTCCTGTAAATAAATATTTATTTTTGAAGTTTTTTTTTGATGGTTATATGTCTAACGATGGAGCAGGAGCAGGATGCATATTAGTTAGCCCAGAGGGAAACAAAACTAGGCTAACTTGGAGACTCAAGTTTGATTGCACCAATAATACTGCAGAATACGAGGCTTTAATCCAAGGATTATACAAAGCAATTGGACTAGATATCAAGTATTTACCAGTTTTTGGAGATTTCGAAATTGTAATTAGACAGATACGAAATACTATACATTGTCTATCAGGACATTTAAAGCATTATCAATCTTTACTACAAGATCTTACTGGGCATTTTATAGCATTCAATATTTCATCAATTCCCAGACTCCAAAATGCTAGTGCTGACCTCTTGGAAAATGTAGCTTCCAAGCTCATTCCCTCAGAAGATAATAGCCAGGATAGATTCTTAATTGAATGAATCTTTAGACCCTCAATTCCTGATAACATCACCAATTGGAGAATTTTCAACGATGATCCTGATATTGTAAGCCTCCTCACATTAGAGGGATCTTACAATAATCAGATTATAGATGAAGACCAACATGACCAACATTTGCATCAAGATAGCACTAATAATGCTATGCCAAAATTAGTAGTCAAATTGGAAGACCTATATGATTTGAAAGACCGATTCAAAATATATACCAATTCAAAACTTCAAAGTTCAACTCTGAACTATGAATTAGTAAATCTAGGAACCGATACCAAGCTACAGAATATCAATCTAGGTCTTGGCCTAGCCCCTGAAGAAAGATTAGCGTATGTTCATCTCCTGAAACAATACAAAAGTGTCTTTGCCTAGAACTATGATGAACTTAAGTCTTACGACACTTCTATCATTCAACACACTATCCAATGATAAACGATGAAAAACCTATCCAGCAAAAGCTAAGAAAAATCCACCCTAATTTGGAGAATCAGATTAAGTCTAAGCTCAATAAATTATTGAAAGCCAAAATCATTTTCCTCGTTCGGCATTCTAAATGGGTTTCCAATATGGTTCTTGTTAGAAAGAAAAATGGAGACATTAGAATTTTCATTGACTTTCAAAATCTTAACAAAGCCTGCCAAAAAGATAATTTTCCTTTGCCTCCCATAGAGCAAATATTACAAGCAGTTGCAAGATCAGAATTAATGTCCTTTTTGGATGGTTTCTTTGGCTACAAACAAGTTTTGGTCCACCCCGATGATCAATTAAAGACCACGTTCAGAACCAAATGGGGTACTTATCCATATCAAAAGATGCCTTTTGGTCTGATCAACGCTGGCACCACATTTCAAAGGGCCATGGACATCGCATTTAAGGGATTAGTAAACAAATCAGTAGTAATCTACTTGGATGATATAACTATATATTCCAAGAAACGAGGTAATCATCTCAGAGATTTGAAACAGATCTTCCAATGTTGCCAAAGGTATGGAATTTCACTTAATCCAAAAAAGTCCTTTTTTGCATTAAGTGAAGGAAAACTTCTTGGATTTATAGTGTCAAAATCTGGAATCCATATTGATCCTGACAAAATCAAGGAGATTTCTGAAATACCCTTGCGTGACAACAAGAAAGCTATGCAATCCTTCATTGGCCAGATTGATTTTTTAAAGAGATTTGTTGCAGACTTTTAAAGGATCGTATCTCCTTTACAAGCAATGATTAAAAGGAATTCAATCTTGAGATGGGGCCAAGAGGAATATGAAGCATTCAATCTGATTAAACAAGCAATTGTAAACACCCCATCTTTAGCCTCTCCAAATTTCTCTTATCCTTTCATTTTGTATACATTTTCCTCCGATAAATCATATTCTATGATACTCACTCAAGCAAATCAAGACAAGGCAGAAGCCCCAATTGCCTTTTTTAGTTCAAATCTATAAGGGGCCAAATTAAATTATTCTGACATCGAGAAGCAAGCTTATGCTGTTTTCAAAGCGATCAAGAATTTCATACCATTCTTACTTAAAACACATACAAAAATCATTGTGTCATTTCCAGCGGTAAGAAATCCTTTAGTACAGAAAGATGTGGGTGAAAAGAGAGAAAATTGGGTTACTGCTTTACAAGAATATGATGCTGAAATTAAACCAGCAAATATTGTAAAGGTCAAGGCTTTTGTAAAATGCTGGCTGGAGCATCGCTTATTTCCGGAATACTGTCTTCAGAAGTACAAATGTATGAGGTAAGCCTAAACAATATTGAATCATTATACGCTGATATCATATTTTATCTAAAGAATGGATATGATGCTTCAAACCTAAATTATACAAAGAAAAGAGCCCTAAGGTTGAAGGCTAAGCAATATCCACTCGTGAACAATGTACTTTTTACAATGAATTATGATTCTGTACTCCTTCGATGTCCCGAGAAATTTGAAGTTGAAAAGGTATTGCAGGAACTCCATGATGGACTAGCAGGTGGACATTATCCTGGAGATACTACAGCACATAAAATCTTGCACGCAAGGTACTATTGGCCTAAACTATTCAAAGATGTGCATAGCTATATAAGGAAATGTCAAGTTTGTCAAACTGCTACTGGGAGACAAAAGAAACCATCATTGCCCTTGCAACCAGTCAATATCGATCAACCTCTTGGTCAATGGGGATTGGATATAATAGGTGAGATTTTTCCTCACTATTCTAAACAACATAGGTATATCCTTACAACTACAGATTATTTTAATAAATGGGTAGAAGCAGTTCCCCTAAAGACAGCTAATGCCGAACACATCATTGATTTCATAGATTAGTTCATAATCACCAGGTTTGGTTTACCCTCCGCTTTAATGTTTGATAATGCATCATATTTTTCTGGCAATGCTATGACTGAATTCGTGCTCAAAAGAGGTTTTAAGCTTAAATACTCTGCTAATTATTACCCACAAGGGAATGGGTTAGCTGAATCAACAAATAGAAACTTAATCAGAATCATTAAGCGAACCATTGATCAAACTCATAAGAATTGGCACAAATCCTTAACATATACTCTATGGGCAGGCCGAACAACGCAGAAAGCCTCCATTGGCACTTCTCCCTTTAATTTGCTTTATGGGAAAGAAGTGGTCCTTCCAACTCATCTAGTGATTCCCTTGTTGGCCTTAGTTCAATTTATTGATGAAACACCAACTTCTTGCTTATAGCTAAGGCAGCTGCAAATCCTTAAGCTAGAAGAGCAACGAGAACAAGATAAAATAACTCATGCGCATCACCAAGCATTAGTAAAAGCTTCTTTTGATTCAAACATGATATCTAGAAAGGACTTTCAGATTGGAGATCTAGTTTTAAAATGGGATAAGGCTCATGAGGAAAAGGGCAAACATACGAAATTTCAACGAATGTGACTATGCCCTTTCCAAGTCACATAAATCATAGGTCCATCTACCTTTATGTTACAGGATTTAACAGGAAAAAAAGAATCTTTACCTCTTAACCAGCAAATCCTCAAAAAATACTTTCCCTAGGAGATCATTATTCTATTTTTGTAAATTAGCTTTCCTTTTATTTTGATAATAAAACCAGTTGTAAATGGTTACATTTGGAATTCATGAAAAAGACTAGAATTTCTTTTAAATTTTGTTTTTTCGTTTGTATAAATAGGACTGAATTAGAAAATTGGACATTATTATTGAAAGATACAGTCAAAGGCTATCAGCTTGAAAATGATACTAGTTTCAACCTTGTAAATTTTGATAAAAAATGACCTTTAGTGGGAATTTGTTTTATATCAGTCAAATGAAAAGTATCAATAACAAAATCGAAGATTCTCTGTAGAAAGGCTCTTTCCAAAAACTCTACCATTGTCATCCAGAGCTATTCTTAAGGAAACAATGACTTCCTCCCGACCTAAGGAATTACGAGATTCAAGGAATAATCCAGCGATACACTTTAACTTAAAGAATAAGAGGTCTCATCATGAGCCGACTTATCATGATTATAGATATTATAGCTTGTTGACTTTGCCAAAACTGCATATCACAATAGGGCAATGACTAGAGATTATTGCAATCAAAACACAAGGGGTCTCATCACGAGCTAGCTTGTTTAGCAAAGTTATAAATCAAGTGAGTGGCACTGTCATAATTTGGCTACCAAACCAAGGCATTCTTCTCTAAGGATTAAAAGAAAATAAAAGCAATAAGTGTGGATATGGATTTTCCTTTGGACCCTTGTCCATAAAATTCAAAAAAATAAATTAGGACTTGTATTCTTTTTTTGAATAAATCTTACTATCATAAACTTAGGAGAATACCCAAAAAATCTAAAAGGATTTAAGTTTTATGATAAGTTCGAACAAAATCGTTCTCTCAATAAAAAAACATTGCATCACATCGCAAAAAGGTAATAGATTCTTTCCTACAAACCAAATCCTAAGATTGCGAAATAGTGATGCGAGATAACATATTAAAGAAATTCATTGCATCGGAGTTTTAATGTGCTTCAAGTATCAGTTAAAGTGAAATACCTCAAACCGCTGATATGTGATGGCACATCTCACAAATTGCATTGCGCAAAAAACATATGGTAATAGATGATTGCCACAGGTAACGGATCAGTGATATTGCGATCTGCGATATTGCAATCTACAATATTGCGAAGCAAATCGCAAAATCGCCTTATCACAGATCTGCAGGGCTTGTCGTTTGAAAAAGCTTTTCCACAAACCGATGCCCAGTTATGCACGTTAATGTTAATTTAATGAGTTAGTTGGCAATCATTAATGAAATATGGTTTTGATTTGATCGAAGAGCCATTTCACATAAGGTGATATATTTTATAAGATTTCAGCATTTAAAGCTTTCTCGTCACCTTTTTCTTATCAGTACTCTTTCCTCATTTGCAAATTGCAGGAGCGAAAATTAGAGAGGTATACATAGCAGTGTTCAGAATATTATGGGAAAGAAGGGAAAGGCTCCGAGTTCTGAAGACAAAGAAATGATGCCCTTATACACAGACACCACCTACAACAGAGATGCTGATGTTACTAGTTGGGAAGGCATGCACAGTCTACTCGAGGAAGAAAATCCCAGAGTAATGGAGGTTACAGCTATTGCAAACTCATGCGGGTCATCTGAGGCATCAATTACAGAACTAGCATGCTTATTCTTACACCGGATAGTGGCAAGGCCCAAGATTCTTCCATACACAGACATGGTCAAATGGGTATTGGATAGCGCTGAGATCACAGACTGATAGTTTAAGACTCAGAGCTAAAAACTCGTGGAGTCATTCCGTCCACAAAATTTAAGGTTTACATCCTCTAACAAAAAACATGCAAGAGGCAAAAAATAGCAACAGGAAAGCCTGGATCAAGAAACAGAGGTAGTTTCCATTGCCAGGCAAAACCTCTTGAAAAGGAAAACCTCTAATCCCTCAGTTGCATGTAAGCCCAGAAAATTGTAGGAAAATGTGCTTAAGGTGAAAGGTAAAACCTGAGCTCTAAAAACCAGTGGTATTTATGAGAGATATCTTCAAGTGGTATGTAAATTTCTACCAAATGTGCAGCATCTATAGAAAAGCTGGAGACAAAAGGCTCAAGAAGGAGTAGAGTCCATAAAAAGGTTAACCAAGTTAAATTGGGATTCTTACTGGTAGTACTTGGTTAAACCACACAGTCAGTGCATGACTCTCAAGTGTCTCACTAATTCTGCTGAGAAGATGGCACCAACACTTGTCGATTACGTTTTCGTAGGATAGCTAAAGTCGGAAGTCAGCCAGCCAACTCTCCTCATGCCGATGCTGGATGCTTATGACTACAAAGATTAGATACATAGATAGCTAATTGCTAGTTTTACTTTTAGATTCAGTTTCAGTTTTAGTTTTCCTTTATTTTTTCTAGAAATGAGGACGGTCATTTAGATCGCCTCCTATATTTTTGTAATAAACTATCTTTAGATTTAGCTATTAGTATTTAAACCTTCTCATGCATTTAGAGAAGGGTCCTAAAATTTATCAAAAACTTGTCCTCAGAACATGCACTTCTACACCCTCCGAGGAGGTTTTGATGAATGAATGGAACAAGATTTATTGATATCTGTGTTTAATATCTGCTACTGAAATTGCACTTTTGTACTCTTAGTAGATGTGTAATTAAGAAGAAGATAAATCATTATTGCTAGAGCTCATGAGTAGAACTCGTTATAAATGGTACCTTTATCTCTTAAATTTTTTTTCTTACGTGTTAAGGTGATATTCATGTTTAGTTATTTATGTATGAATGCTTGAATGCTTGAGTTATCATTTGGCACTTCTATACGGTGATAGCTATTTATTTATGCTTAATATATGAATGAATTATTATGCGATATGTTTTCATAACTGTTCGGCTAACTTTTTATAAGAAACAGTTCATCTTTATTGAATTCTTTTCTTATAGAAATTGAATGATCTTTACTACCAATTGCTGTAGAAACTATTTTAGATCGCATAATTTAAAGATTAAATCCCAGGTTAGTTTTAGAATTAGATATTTCTATTCATTAGAATACAATTGCATGTTGTTAAATTAGATTTAGAATAAAAACATTTTACTTAGAAATTATTAGGAAGGAAATATCAATTCTCAACACAGACACACATAAATTGGGAAACTAGTCCCATATCCCCAGTCGGATCCACTATACCAAACAGAAAAGGAGCTTCTAACCAAGGTCCGGATTAGGTGGGTATCCCCCTTATTGTAGACCCAATTTTCGGGGCTTCAACAGAGTCCAAAAAATCCACACGAAGCTAAAAAATTTGTGTCTCGAAATGTAGAGTGTGAAACAGGACAGGAAAACTCGGCCAAAGTCACACGACGAGGTATGGTGCATAAAATACAAAGTCTAGGGGCATGAAAACTTGGACCATTGTCCAGTCTTCCTGAACTACCTAGCGGGAGGAGGGTCGATGCTATTGAGACCAGAGGCACAAGCAAGACCAAGCATGGTGCCTGCATTATGCTGTGCAATTTGTTAGATAGGAGGGAAGCACGCTACATATAACTGTCATGTATTACAAAAATATACGCAGATGTCCCAACAGTTGTTTTGTAATTTCTCTGGGTCAATAGGACATGTTGAACGCACCTGTAGAAGTTATGAATTGATTATGGATCAGACTCCTACCTACAGATTTCAGACTGAAACATGAGCGCTTGGTCAAAATACAGGAATGGCATGCCCTGGATTTCAAGGGCGCAAACGAGGTCGAGGTGGAATGGCACCAGGTAGGGGTCATTGACAGTTGATTTGTTACAATTTCGGAGGGCCAGGGCATTATGCCCATGATTCTACAAATCCTATGAGGGTATCATGTTTATATTGTGCCGAGTTTGATCATGAGATAGAGGACTACCCAACACTGATAGTGAGGATGCGCAATAAAGGAATACTCCAGCCTCCCCCAACTCAAAATCTGCAAATGATGAGGTCTGAGCTACGCGAAGAGGACTCGAATGTAAGCATTGTGCTTTTAAGAGGTATTACGATAGGAGATGACAAGGGAAAGCAACCCAAAGAAAGTGCTTAGGTTCACAAGGCTCCTACAAAGGAACCAGAGTTTGATTTGGAGCGTGCAAAGGAGACATTCATGGAAGCTAAACAGAGCTTCATGGAGTCCTCCACTTCAGGTAGTAAAGAAAAACTAGACCCGGAGATGGACGCGTCAATGCTTACTACCTCTCTAGAGAAATTCATGAATCTATTGCACAATAGCAAGGCTATGAAGGGATTGGAGGAACTCATCACTAGGTGTGATGGGCCAGGAGAACCACGTGTAGTCCGGAAGTTTAGGAAGCACGCAACGTGAACAAGAAGGGAGATGAGATTGACTGCGCAAATCGGGGAATATGAAATGGATCAAGTGATTCTGGATTTAGGATCGGATGTGAACGTATTGGTAAAGAAGACATGGGAGTGCATGGGTAGGCATTCATTGCAATGGTCCCCCATTCAATTGCGAATGGTGAACTAGCAGAAGAACCTACCAATGGAAAGGTTGTAGGGAATAACGGTAGACATCGAAGGTTCAAGCATGCTTGCAGATTTCAAAGTGATAGAGATTGTTGATGACAACAATCCCTAACCTTCACTACTAGGAATTGATTGGGCCACTGACATGAGTGGAGTGATAAACCTGAAGAAGCGCAAAATGATTTTTGAGAAAAAGTTACTGCGTGTAGTTGTACCTTTAGACCCTGCGGAAGGATCGCAGTACATAGGTCCAGTACGTGATGATGAGAGTGATGACGAGCTAAACTGCATCTACAAAATCACTGCATGGGAGCAGGACTGGGTGAATCTAATAGTAGATGGCAAGATTTCGTGGGAGTGCGAAAGCTCTTCCACATCAGATTCAGATGAGCAAATAGAACGATCGTAGAACTGGTTACACGAGGTAACCATGCTCAATTGCAACATGATGGTAAGATCATTGCACTGCATGCCAACAAAGGTAAGGGATCTGCCTATGTATGATGGGTTGACAGCGGTGGATGAATTCCTAAAAAGTTTTGAAAGAGAGGTGTTGGAACAACAATGTTTTGACGCTTTGAAATGGGCACTACGAGCTACGCCTCCAAGATGGTGGGGTGTGCATCAAAGCAATTTTGAGAACTGGCGCAGTTGCAAAAGGATGATGCACCTATGATTTGGGAAACCATAGATGCGGCTAACAGACAAGTATGATAGATGGGATGATCCACGTACACACGTTGCGAAATGGACCAAGGTCTACAGGGAAGAGCCACAACTTGAATGGGTGCATTTGTTCTATCATACTCTGGATATCATACCCATGAATTGGTATACTGAGACGGAGCTCCGCCATGGCACGAGAAAATGGGACATCTTGCATGAAGGATTCCTGTTAAGCTTCACATTTGAAGATAATTGGTGGGATACTATTGATGATACGCTACAAGCAGTAAAAGTAGCTATCTTGAAAATAGACCAGGAGCCAATGGATGTGCTTTAGCCAGAATGGGCGACACAGCTGAGCTACGCATTGGAGTGTTACAATGTAAATATCGAGGAGGATGATGAGGACCCATGGAATATTAACATTCCTGAAACTAAATGCTATCGTGAGGTTTGAGGACCATTGATTGAAGATATCGACATCAATGCACCACTAAAAACAAAGAAGGTAAACATTGGGATGGAGGCGTAACCAAAGTATGCAATGCTTGATGACTATTGGGATGATGCCACGGTGGATAAGGTTGTTGAGTTACTTCTCGAATACCAAGACTTATTCTCGACCAAAATTACAGATTTAAAAGGGATCGTTGGCGACTTAGGGATGATGAAGATCACCCCAAAACTCAACGCAAAGCCAGTCAAGCAGAGTGTTATAGGCATTTTTGTGCCCTACAACCCCAAGCATGAAATGGCCATAAACCAAGGGCTCCTAAGTCCCTAAAAGTGTTGTTCTAACCCCTAAAGGAACAAGGTCAACATATTACAGCTTCTCCCAGAAGTTCTCCATGAAAAACTACTCATAATTGCTCAAAATAGGATCATTGCAGCTGCTCCACTGGCTAAGTGCGTTGCATCTCACCTAAGTACTTTGTGAGGGTGCGTTGCATTTCAAAAGTCCCTTATGTGGGGTGCGATGGGAGAGAAATGACAAATGGCAGTGTCATTCCGCAAGGTGGAGAGGCAATGGAAGCTTCTAGAATCTTCTTCTATGACACTTGCCTCACTGAATTCGACCAAGGATGAGTAAGAGGCCCTCAATCTCCAAGTGGAAGCAAGAACTATCAGAGAGAAGACACTAATCAAATCACATGCTGACTCATCCCCCTTACAGATATCTATATATGCATCCCTCATCCTAGAGATCCAGAGGCTGGAATTTTGCATATTGTAAGGAATTGCTGTTGGTTTCTAGAGACAAACATCAGATTGTTGGGTGATCTAAGCTTTGTTTGAGGTGAAGAGGGGCTTCTTTGCTGGGAGGTTGATGCTAGGTCAGAACAACTGGTTGTAACTCCTCCTGGCTCTTTTCTTGTTTATCAATAAAAGCTATTTGAGTTTTCCTCCATGCTTTTGTATCATTGATGCTTGTTACATTTGTATGGTCAATTTACATCTGATCCTAGATTGTTTATGATTATAGATCCATGTCTTTGTATAGTGCTATGCTTCTATGATCTTACAGGTACTTTGTGAAGCTGGGTGTGCAAGGGAGCAGGTAGCTGAGGACTATCAAAGAAGAGAGGGATTGGATCAAGGGATTAGCACAAGACAGAGGTTGGTTTTTCTGTTCCTCTCTATCTATAATTCATAAAGGAAAAACATAAGTAGCTTTTCTATGTTTGTTTCTAAGGCAACTGTCACACCTTAGTGGGATAGAGCAGTTCTATATAGACACTTTTCCCTGTAACACAGAGGCCTTACCGCTTGAATCCGAATTACAAGGAAAAGGTTCGTGTAGAATTAGACAAAATGCTCACAGCTGGAATTGTTGAGCCAGTGGAAGAACCCGACTGGGTGAGCCCTATGGTAGTATAGGAGAAAAAGCCAAAGGGTGAAATAAAAATATGCATGGACCTCAGGACGTTGAATAACACCTGCATACACGACCCATTCCTGACACCGTTAATAGATGAAGTATTGGAAAATGTTGGCGACAAGAAGCATATTCATTCAAGGATGGGTTCTTTGGGTACCACCAGATCAAAATCGCGCTAGAATATAGGAGCAAGATGACCTTCACAATGGAATGGGGATGCTTTCAATACACCATTATGCTGTTTGGATTAAAGAACGTGCCAGCCATCGTTGTTGCTGCATTCAAAGAATACATCCACAAGTTCCAGGAGTTCTACCTGGATGACTAGACTATCTTTGGAATAGTTAAACACCATATAGCAAGCTTATGCTTGATGTTGGATACTTGCCGACGACACCATATTGTGCTAAACCTTAAGAAGTGCACATTCCTTATTCCCTTTGGAAACTTGTTGGGACACATGGTTTGCAAATAGGGGCTGATGGTGGACCCTGCAAATTACAATAATTCTAAATTTGAAAGCACCACGAAGTGTTAAACAGTTAGGCGCTACCTTGGGACACACAGGATACTACAAGAAGTTCATCAAAACCTATGCCCAAATCACTACATCGATGGAGAAACTATTGAAAAAATATGTCACATTTTGCTCGAATGATGATTACATCAAGAGCTTGGATGTCCTAAAGGGGAAATTGGCCTCTGCTCCAATCCTGGTCTTCCCAAAATGGGATGTGGAGTTTCATGTCCATGTTGATGCATTGTGTATCGCGCTGGGAGTAGTGCTCACACAAGAGGTTGACAAGGGCTTGGACCACCCTATCACGTTTGCAAGTTGTAGATTATCTAAAGCCAAGAAGAACTATTCCACAACCGAGCATGAGGGGTTAGTGATGGTGTATGCGCTCCAAAAATACCGAAACTATTTGCTAGGAGGACATTTCAAGATGTATACAGATCATTCCAAACTGAAATACTTGGTGAATAAGCATGTGTTGGGGGCACGCATATGAAGGTGGCTCTTATTATTTCAATAATTTTACTTTGAGGTCACAGTCAAACCTGGACACCTAAACGCAGGACCAGATCACTTGTTGAGTATTGAGACGGGTGAGGAACCTACTAGTTTGGAGGAAGGATTACCTAATGCACAACTCTTTGTGGTGCGGGTTGTGGACAAGAACTTCGAAGATATAATCCACTTTTTGACAAGGAATACCTCGTCCAACAGAGGAAGGAATTAGTGGTGCGCGCAGTGGATTTTTCTATCATTGCGTGGCACCTATACAAAATGGGAAATGATGAGATATTGCAAAGATACGTACCTAAATTTGAACGAAGTCATATCCTCATGGAAGCACATGGGGCACTGTAGGAGGACACTATGCAGGACGCGCGACTGCAGAAAATATTCTTCGCGTAGGGTTATGGTGGCTAACCCTTCACCAGGATTCAAAAGCATACTGTAAGGCCTGCAATATATGTCAAAGGACTGGAAAACCATTGCGAAGAGACGAGATGCCATTGAATCTGCAAATGACACTACAATTGTTCGAGAAATGGGCAATTGACTTTGTGGGACCTATCAAACCTTAGGGAAATATAGGCGCGCGCTACATCATCACCTCGAAATGTACCTGACATG
This sequence comes from Pinus tabuliformis, assembly GCA_031772625.1. Taxonomy (NCBI): domain Eukaryota; kingdom Viridiplantae; phylum Streptophyta; class Pinopsida; order Pinales; family Pinaceae; genus Pinus; species Pinus tabuliformis. The sequence goes on from CM062819.1 coordinate 363,985,400, forward strand.
ATGCGTAGAATGTAACTAGTCAAAGGCTGCATGGCTAGTACGACTGCGAAGTTTTTGTTTGAAAATGTGTTGACCTGATTTGGCTGTCCGAAAATCTTAATGATTGATCATGGAACACATTTCCTGAATGAAACCATCAGCATGCTCATAGAAGAATTCCAGTTTTATCATTATAAAAGTACACTGTACCACCCACATGCCAATGGGACTTTAGAAGCCTTTAACAAAATACTGGAGACTGCACTGACCAATGTGTGCAACATGTAGCGAAGCGATTAGGACCTGCGCATACCTTCAGTGCTATGGGCTTACAGGACAACGTGCAAGAAATTGATGAGACAAACACCTTTCTGGTTAGTTTATGGCATGGAAGCTATCATGCCGGTGGAATATATCATACCTAGTCTGAGCATAGAAGCGCTCACAGGGATGACAGACTGCGAAGCTTTGGAGGAAAGGCTTGCACAATTGGAAGAACTTAAGGAAGAACGATTCTTAGTCGGGTTTCATCAGCAGGTACAAAATCAACGTGAAAAAGCCTGGCACGACTGCCATGTCAAGTTGCACACCTTCAAGGTAAATGACTTAGTGCTACTGTATGACAGTAAGTTTGAAAATTTTGCAGGAAAATTTAGAATGCATTGGCTAGGACCATACGTGGTTAAGGAGGTCATAGACGGAGGTGTGGTCTAGCTAGTCAAGCTAAATTGAGAACTCTTCCCAAGAAAAGAAAATGGCAGCCACTTGAAGCCCTACAAGGGTGGGCCGGCTATCTGACTAGCCAGCCGAGGCATAGTATTCATGCTCCGAGGTGCCGAACAAAGGCGCGGGACTATAAACATAAGCAACAGATGTCGGTACAGATGTGGGGAAACAATTCAGACATGGAGGTCTCATAATAGAGGATGTAACAGATTCAGCAAGCAGCGGCACAGTGGGCTACTAACATCAGCACAGTTAGAGGAGAGTTGGAGGAACATTGTGCCAAGATCATCACACCGATAGAGTGAATCGAGGGCAAGTCACGATGTTTGTGTTGGGGGCCCGTTGGGCATGGAATCCCCCGAGAAGCATGTTTCAGGCTCAAAGCCCATGTTTTAACTGAATGATGTTGTGAAGCCTCGTGAATTACGAGCGCAGAAATATGTTAGAGTCATAAGGTTCTCTGCCCTAGTTTGTAATGTAATGTTGGCCCACCCATGGTCTGCGGACCATGGGATTGTATAAATAGAGCGAGGCTCTAAGTGTAAGAAAGAACCGAGTATGGAATAGGAACAAGTCCAAGGGATTGAGTAGTAAGTATCTAAGTGTGTCTTTGGGTCATAAAGTAGGAGAAGGCTCGGTAGCTGAGTGTGGAAAGGCCTAGTTGTCCATAGTTGAGTGTGCAGACCCCTCTAGCTAAGTGCGTAGGGCAGAGTCGAGTCTGTAATCGGAGAAGAGAATAATAAAAGAAGTTTTATACAAATTTTGTGTATCTGTTTTTGAGTTATTACATGTTTGATATCAATTGAAAATATGTTGTTTATTTACTACGTGCACTTGTATGAATGATTTATATTGCTAAGTATACTTTACACATGCAAGTATCATAAGTTAATCAATTAATGGTGGAATATTAGTAAGGACTTAGGTAATAACAACGTTCGGGTCCCAAGTAGGGTTGTGTGACGGCAGTATCTCAGGCTGCAAGGAATAGGTAAGTGCACGTAGCGACATGCGTGTAGGGTCAAACTGCGGACCACTTGAACTCATCAAACATCTCGAGGGTGTGGAAACCTAGTTCTAGCACCCTCCCATACTACTTTAGGTGAGACCTCAGTCCACGCTCTATGGGTTGTTTCCGAAAGGGCCAGTTTACCAGGATTTGTTTGTCTAAATCACCTCTGAACCTGGGTCAGGCCCCAACAAGCCAACAAGTCCTATAATATAGGCATCCCACACACTTTTGTCTTACTATTTCATTTATTTAATTTTTGTAAATATTAGTCCTGGTTTCATGAGTGTCATGGTCTAAAGCTATGTTTTGTACAAATAGGCCAAATTTTTGAAAGTTTTATTGTAAATATGTTGAGTCACAAAATAGTCTTTTTTCCCTAATTCAAACTATAAGTTCACAAGGAGTATGTTATATACCTAGGGGGGATAATATGGGGTACCAAGGGAGGTACCCAAGGTAATAATGTAATAATGGGATGGGCCATAGTAATAAATAAGGTGGTTAACCCATATCATGTAAGGGACCAAAAGTAGTTAGTAATAATGTAATGGGCCCATGGTATTAGTCAATGGTATGAGGGAACATGGTAATGATCCATGGTATTGTATGTATGAGGCCTATATAGAGGCTAGAGACTCCACACGGAGATATAGTGAAGGATTATTGTATGAACAGGCATATGGCTTGTGGAGTGCTCTCCTTCCTTAAGGAGTGAATGTATGGTGTTGCCCTACCTTAAGGGTTTGATCAATAAAGTGAATCATTTCTACCTATATATTTCTATCTTGTTATTCTTGGGTTATTTCTATTATCATAATATTCTTGGGTTAAATCTACAACAAGTGGTATCAGAGCCAGGTATAAATATATAGATAGAAATGATTCACTTTATTGATCAAACCCTTAAGGTAGGGCAACACCATACATTCACTCCTTAAGGAAGGAGAGCACTCCACAAGCCATATGCCTGTTCATACAATAATCCTTCACTATATCTCCGTGTGGAGTCTCTAGCCTCTATATAGGCCTCATACATACAATACCATGGATCATTACCATGGTTCCCTCATACCATCGACTAATACCATGGGCCCATTACATTATTACTAACTACTTGTGGTCCCTTACATGATATGGGTTAACCACCTTATTTATTACTATGGCCCATCCCATTATTACATTATTACCTTGGGTACCTCCCTTGGTACCCCATATTATCCCCCCTAGGTATATAAGAGAGTCATGAACTGAATTGGCAATCATCAGGGGTCATTTGTCATTACAGAGGAGTCTAGGGCTCATATTATCAAACCTTGGGTATCATTAGTGGGTCACCTAAGTTTAGAGGTTAAGTCCACATAAAATAATTCATGAGATGGATTAGGCATAGATTTGGAGGTTTCAGTGAGTCAATCTAAATGTAATTTCAATGACAGGTTATGATCTTAGTGCGAAGATAACGGTCATAAGCAAAATCCATTCCTTTTCCCCAGGCACTGTGTTTTCCAGGAGGTGTTGCGCATTCATAATTTCCATTCCCAATCAAGATTATCGTCATAATTTCCTATGTAGGCCATTTTGCAAGATTATTTTAACTTTTCTATTCATTCCACATCGCTCAATACCTCTCCATTTCTTTCAAAAGTTATGGTATGCTCATTTTGATGGTTTGCGAAAGGGAGGCAAGGGTAGTACAAATCCGCACAATGCTATAGTTCTCACATACTAGTGGTTAATTCTCCTTCACAGGTACAAATCCAATTTTATCATTGTTTCTTAGTGTTGAGTGAATCCTCAATTTCATGCTATAGTTCTCACATACTATTGGTTAATTCTCCTTCACAGGTACAAATTCAATTTTATCATTGTTTCTTAATGTTGAGTGAATCCTCAATTGCATGTATGAACTAGAAAAAAACCATAGAAATCCTGTAAGAGAGAAAACTCGTCTTCGCTCTGTTTTTGGGTGTGGAAATGAATGTGTAATATACCTACCCTAAGATCTTACATTTACCATTCATAACTTAATAAGGTGAGATATTGTGGTGATTAATACATTGGAATTTATGATTAAGTTTTTAAATATTATCATTATTTAACGTATTTAACGAATTAAGAAGTCATTATGGTTTTTGTATGGATTTTAACTATTAGTAAGTGAGAGTGTTTACATCAAACATCAAATAATAAGTACAAGGTTACAAGGTTTTAACAGAATAGAAATATTAATTTTTACATGACTTGTAGCATAAAGAATGAATTAGAGGTAAAGTGTTCGAGGTAACACTTTTCATTCTCTATTCACCAAAGAATCTATTTTTAGGAAATGAAAAAGTGTTCGAGAAAAGAATATAGTACAATAATATCTAAACTATCACAAGTATTTTGACAAGTTTGAGCATGGAGATTCTGTTGGGCTTACAATGACAACTCCAATGTATGCATGTTGTAAACCACCAACATATTTTCACCCTCAGTCATTCTCTTCAACGAAGGTGTAGATACACTGAAGGTGTCTCCACGATTTCCCTTTTTGTTTAGAAGCACTGATTTTATAGATACTATTCTCAAGAGATAAGTACTTTTATCACTATTTCCGAAACTAGAATTTTCATACAAATTCTTTCAGATTAAAAGAGGAGAAATAAATTTGGTTGTCTTTTAAAAATATATATAATATTGCATATGCATACTCTGAAATTTTGTGCATACAAAGAACTCACATTAGTTTTCTAAGTAAAAGAAATATGTTACTGCATGTAGATAAAAGATGTTATTATGGTAAACATCTGGAAAGAAATATATATATATATATATATATATATATATATATATATATATATATATATATATATATATATATATATATATATATATATATATATTAGATGCATCTCATGTAAGAAAAGTTAGGATGCATACTCTTTTTAGAAAAAAGGGTTTTGTACAAATTTGGTGTATGAAATGATAAAAAATTAAAGTTATTTTCTTGAAAATGAATATAGATGAAAGAGGGCAATTCATGAAATAATTTCATGGGTGGCTTAATCTATGTGTGTTGATTTATCATGGTGTAGTGTTTCAAGTGATGGCTTGGCGGTGTTAACGAAGCTCACGTTCACTTAGGGTGTGAGTGTGTGAAAATAGTGTTTCATGTGGATGAGTTAATTAAGCATGTTTCATGACTCCATGTTCTGCTGAAAGTAAAATTATTAAATACTATAAATAAATCTGAAAATTATATAAAACTAAGTGGCCAATCAAGCACAGAAAACCCACCCATTAGGGTTACTAAGTAACTAAGTAAGAGAGGAAAAACAAGCTAACCAAAGACAAATAAAAAGGCCTAAATAATCTAATTTCAAGGCACTACTATCTAGTGGCACTAATATATTGAAAATGGTGTAGAAAAAAAACAAAATGCAGAGGTGAAAAATGATTCAAAGGATAGGAATGAAGCTATAAAACCTAAGATGCTCAAGGGAATCCTAAGGGGGAAAAGGAAAACTGAAAATATAAATGGAGAAAAGGGAAAAGAAACCTATGCAAAATAGCTGAAAAGTAATGGAAAGACTCTAAAAATTAGTGGTTGAAAGTGTTGAAAACCCTAGACTCCTCAATCAACAAAATCTCTTTCTAACAATGTGGAGGTGTACTCTAAACCCTAGGGGCAATTTTCCTTCCCCAAAGAGACAATTCAAGTGGATCTAGGCCTAAGGGAGACTGAAAACAGAGGTGGAGTACCCAAATGAGTCTGCAGACAACACTCTCAGCAATTGTGAAAAAACTCTGATTTTTTTTTGAAAAAGTCCAAATGCAGGTCCTGACTTGGAATAGTGGAAAACAATTTTTTGGGGCCAAATAACATGCTCTGGAACACAAATCAGGGGCTGAAAAGTGTGTTTTTTCTCCCAGGAATCTCGATCAGCAGATGTCACATATATTTTTTTGTCTCCTGCTTGGTTGGTAACTTTGACTTGCAGAAAGAACTAGAAAAGTACCAGAATCTGAAATTTTGACAAAAAAGGGTTTAATACTATAAATAGAAATTTAGAGGCTAAAAACAGTTCTAGAAAAACATGAAATTTTCTGAAACTTCAATCGCCCAAGAACATTGTTATTACACCACTGGAGTCGCCATTTATTAGTGTGAAATTTCTTAGAAGGGGTACCAAAAACACTTGACTTAAGTCAATAGGTGACAAGTGACCCTAACAACAAGTTGATGGCTTCTTATGATTCAGATATGTAATAAAAGTGGAAAGAAATGCAACAAAAGTATAGACGATCCAAATAGAAAGCATAAGTAAAAATATCCAATGTAATAACCCAATTGGAAAGACCTTAAATGAATAAATATTTTATTAAAAACACCTAGTGAAGGAGATCTATAGACGGGTCTGTAAGTCCCCCTCTATTGGATGGGTTATTTGATGTCTTTGATGCTTTAGAAAATGATATTCTCTCTCAATATGTGAAAAACTGAGACAATAAGTTGAGAACACGAATATAAGCTAAAAAGAAAAAAGACGATAATGGTGACGATGATTATGAGCATGGTGAAGAATGAAAGAAGAACCCTCCTATTTATAACAAAGTACTAAGTTAATCTCGAAAATGAAGAATAATAAAATAATATTAACCAAATCAAGATCTAACCGCTTGGAATACTTTATTATATTTATTGGAAAGGAAAACTATATTTAAATTGGTTAAATATCTTTATTTAGAAATAATTAAAAAATAAAATGATTTATTAACTATTTCGTGAGAATTAAGAATGGTGTGAAATTGAAATAATTATTAAATAGTGATTTAACAATTATTCCAATAACAAAAATAAGGGAATTAAATCAATAATGATGTGTTTAATTATTCTTAAGGGATTTAGTCAAATGTGACAAGGAACAATTATTTAAGTAATGATTTAATAATTATTGTTAGAGAAATTAAATAAATAATGATTTATCTAATTATTCTCATGGGTTTTATTTATTTAAATCAGAAAAAAAAAAATAATAAAAGTGATTTACTAAATTATTTTCCACAATGAAAGTGATTTTACTATGTTAAAATTAAATTTACATGGTGTATTTTCATCCACCTAGTTATAAATGGGTAGGTGATCATTTTTTGGTCATAACAAAATGTTTGTTGGTTTTCACCCTACAAGGTTTCTAGGGTATGTTGGTGTTCAATGATGTGATTTCTTATTGTGTTAGTTTGATGATATTTATTCCTTGCATGATGTGATGTTGATAATTTCGAGTATGTGATTAGTTATTATGGTTAAAGGAATCATGAAATGGATGCAAGGTTACATCATATATTTTATGTTAATGTACTACAATAGTGGTTGTTAATGGTTATGGAACTTACTATTCCTATACTAAAGTTACTTGATGTATTGATGAATATTCTAACTAGTGGATAATGAGGAAATTGGAATAGTGATTTGGATAGTTACTAGTGGGTAATTTGCGTAAAAAATTTCTAACTCCCTCTATTTTCATGTGAGGTTATCGAGTTATGTTACAAGTCGTATCAAAGATAAAGTTTGTTGCACTGAATCCTTTGGGAATTGTTAAGAATAAATGAAATTGATGTATGATACTAGTGGTCATCATCTTTGGTATGAGTCTAACAATCTACATATTGATATATATAGTAGAGTACCTTTCACATGAGATCTGTGATTCTTTTTTATAACCACATTGAAGTGTAGTAAGGAATAAAGTCTACTAAAAAACTATGTTCATAACATTTGAATCCAGATGAGGATAAAGAATAATTAAACCTCTGTTACGCTTATGAACAAGATTGAACACTCACTAATGAAGCGGAGAATCAACTCCCAACTTCTGCAAATGTGAAAATATTAATGATACATTTAATGAACAAGAGTAAAGTTACAATGAGCTACTTGTAATGAGTGAATGCATGAATGTAAAACATTGTGAATGTCGTTAAAGTGGATGATAGAGTGTTTTAAAAGAACATTTGAAGAAACCCTTTAGATGTTAACAATGAACAATGAGTTCAGTAGTAAGAATTCACTATAAAAGCTAGTTGTTGATTGAGTCTTGTCATGACTGCATTAAGATGGTTGAAAGAGTTGATTAGTTAGTGTTGCATGACTAACTATTAAATCTTATATGCATGATTTCTTTTTATTAAAGCTTATTTCAAGTTGTAAATAGCTGATTATGGCAGTTCTTATTCTCGTCTGTTGGTAATAGTTCTTATCCTAACCATTATTGGCATTTAAAATTTAATGAATATTTTGATATACTTTTACATGTGATGGTATGGTATGCATGAAACTAACAATATTGTCAAAGTGAATACTTATTTAAGGAATGCATAATTATGACTAATGTTTTCGATGGGATTAAGTAGGGGTAGCTTAATGGCAACAAGAATCCCCATGAAGTTAAAACGTTGCAATGTGAATTGAAATTGTAAATTAGAAAGTATAATTGTATGATATACATCATTGTGTTATTTGGAAAATTAGAATGTATACCCCCTATATGTCTGCCATGTTTCCTGTCAATCTAGATATTGTGGACCCGTGATGAGGGTCAAGTATCAATGCATGGCATACATAAATGTTTATTATATTTTAGTGATAATGTGCATGTGGTTCATTATGTAAATTTCTATGTGAAAGAGTGATAAAAGAGAGTTTAACATGTCAGATTATGTTTAACATTGTGGCAGGTAAAGAATTGATGGTCCATCTAGATGAGTGCAAGTTGGAGGATTGTCCACTAATGGAACAACCAGGACACAAAGATATAAAGAGTGGATATTTGTGGGTAAATGATTTCATGAGGATTGTAATAGCTTTTAGATAGATATGTTGTATTTAAATGTTATTCTTTTCAAGATTTTATGACAATGGTTAAGGAATGGACTGCCTTATAAGCCATTGAATGACGGGTGAACACTGTCGTGAGCGTTTAGTAATAAAATTAAATTTATTCATGTGAAATTTCTTAGAAGGTGTACGAAAAACACATCACTTAAGTAAATAGGTGACAAGTGACCTAACAAAGTTTTGATGGTTACTTAAAATTTAGATCTACAATAAAAATGGAAAGAACTGCAACAAAAGTATAAATGATTCAAAATAGGAAGAAGCAGTAAAATATCCAATGTAATAACCCAAACAAAAAGAATTTAAATGAATAAACATTTTATTAAAAACACCTGGTAAAGGATATCTACATATGGGTTTCTAATTCCCCCTTCGTGGGATGGGCCCTTTGATGTCCTGGATGCTTAAGAAAATTCTTATCCCTTGATATGTCAAAAGCCCGGAAAAAAAAAAAAGAGAAATAAAATGGGAGATCAAAAGAAAAAAGATGATAATGCTGAGGATGATTATGATCATGGTGAATAATGAATGAAAACCCCTCCTATTTATAAAAAAGTATTGACTTAATCTCGAAAATGGAGAATAATCAAATAATATTAACCAAATCAAGATCTAACCACTTGGAATACTTTATTATATTTATTGGAGAGGGAAAAGATATTTAAAATTGTTAAATATATTTATTTATAAATAGTTAACAAATAAATGAATTAGTAATTATTTCGTGAGAATTAAGAATGGTGTGAAATTCAAATAATTATTAAATAGTGATTTAACAATTATTCTAATAACAAAAATAAGGAAAATTAAATAAATAGTGATTTATTTAATTATTCCTAAGGGATTTAGTCAAATGTGATAAGGAGAAATTGTTTAAATAACGATTTAATACTTATTCATAGAGAAAATTAAATAAATAATGTTTATCTAATTATTCTCATGGCTTTTTTGATTTAAATCATTTTTTTTTAATATAAGTGGTTTATTAAATTATTTTCCCTACTGAAAGTGATTTTACTATGGTAAAATTAAATCTACATGGTGTATTTCGGGCCACCTCGTTAGAAAAGTCTAGTTGATCATTTTTTTCATGATAACAGATTGCCCCCACACGTATGTGTTAGGAGAAAATTGTATCACCAAAATATGTTGTAGGTTACACTTCCACGAGACACCAAAAGGTGAGTTAAGGAGATAGAGGAAGAACTGAAGCAAGTCAAGGATGGACAAATAATGGAGGGGGCGGGACCTACTAAACTGATAGAAGTCTCCTTTTATGTGGGAGTACATGACCTCAAATAAGTTGGGGGAGGCATATCCATACCCGTCAAGATAACTGCGCACAAGGAATAATGATGAGCCCAACAATGTGACTGAGATACAAAAAACATGATACACTCGCATCAATGGGCCAGAAAATAATAAAATGGATACCATATATGTCAGGCCAGGTTAACTCCAGACTTGGCAGAAGAAAACTGATTTCTTGATTTCATTAGGTAACTATTGTTTATATACAAGAATGTGACTGATCACTTCATCTACTTGATGACTGTTCACATTCCGGGTACACCCAACCGCTGAGGATTAGGTGTCAACAATTCCCCCCCTTAATCTGAAGGGATGTTGGTGAGTCCAAGCATCGTTCTGAATCTTTCAAGCTTTTCTCTTCCAAGCGCTTTGGTGAAGATGTCTGCAATTTGCTCATTTGTGGAACAATGACGGAGATGGATTGTTTTGGCCTCAACATGATGTCGGATCAGATGATATTTAGTATTGATGTGCTTAGTACGATCATGGAACTTTGGGTTCTTGGCCAACTTTATTGCAGAGGTGTTGTCAATCATGAGTGGAGTTGATTGTACTTGTTTTACCTGCAAATCTTCAAGAATTTTCCTGAGCCACACAATTTCTTTCGTTGCTTCAGCTGCTGCCACGTATTCTGCTTCTGTTGTGGAATCTGTTGGAACTGATTGTTTGCATGATCTCCAAGAGACAGCTCCTGATCCAAGACTCATAGCATATCCTGAAGTAGATACTCCAGTTTCTTTGTCTCCATCGAAGTCTGAATCAGAGTATCCAATCAAGCTGAAGTCGTCCACCTGTGTATACTTGATTCCAAGGTCTTGAGTTCCCTTCAAGTACCTTAGAACTCTTTTTGTAGCAGACCAACGTCCCTCACAAGGCTTTTGCATAAACCTGGAGAGGATTCCAACAGCAAATGAAATGTCTGGTCTGGTAGTAGTGAGGTAGATGAGACTTCCTATAAGCTGTCTATACTTTGTTGCATCCTCAAATTCCTTTACTTCAATAGATGTGAGCTTTAAGTTTTGTTCCATTGGAGTAGAAAGAGGATTGCACTCTGTCATGCCAAATCTGTTTAACAAATCTCCAATGTATTTCTTTTGAGAAAGAAATATGGATTTTGGATGTTGGGTTACTTCAATGCCAAGATAATAATGAACATAGCCCAAATTAGTCATTTCAAAACTTTTTCCTAATTCTTTCTTTATGGATGCAATATAGCTTTCATTGTTCCCTGTCATTAAAAGATCATCTACATATACCATAAGATATACAACTGTTTTGCCAACTTTCTTGATAAATAAAGTTACATCATCAAGATCAAAATGATTGAAGTTGAGTTTCAGAAGATGCTCTGTTAGTTTTTCATACCAGGCTCGTGGTGCTTGTTTGAGGCCGTAGAAGGACTTCACAAGTTTGCATACTTTATGTTCATGTCCTTTCACAGCAAATCCTTCAGGCTGGGATATAAAAACATTCTCTTTTTGATCTCCATTCAAGAATGCAGCTTTTACATCCATTTGATGGACTTTCCAACCGTTCTGAGCAGCTAGTGCAAAGAGTGTCCGGATGGTGGCCCATTTTGCTGTGGGGGAAAAAGTTTCCTCATAATCGACCCCTTCCTTCTGTGCAAAACCTTTTGCCACAAGCCTAGCTTTGTGCTTGTCAAGTGAGCCATCAGCTTTGTATTTGTTCTTGTAGACCCACTTGCAGCCAATTGGTTTGGTTCCAAATGGAGGATCAACCAGCTTCCAAGTGCCATTCTTTATGAGGGCATCATACTCCTTTTGCATCGCTTCTTTCCATTCATCATGAGAAGCAGCTTCTTTGAAGGAAGTTGGCTCAAAATCTGTAGACAAGTTCAATTCACAATCATAAGTAACATCCATATCAACAGGTGAATTAGAGTCATCTACATCACCTCCATCTTGTCGGTTTGTATTTCTGGTTCCTGTTTTTCCAATTTCATCAGGATCAAGGATAATTTTAGGGGTGAATGTTCGCCCTTTGGCGAAATTAAGGGGTTTTAAATTTTTAGTGGGCGAATATTTTGTATCATAGTACATTTTTACAAATCACCTCAAATAGCCCACCTTATTTTAAGGGAGAGGGTAAAAAAGGTAAATTTAGCCCTTGAAATTAGGACTTACAACCTTCCATTCGCCCATTTTCAAGAATAGGTTTTATTTAAGTAAATCCATTCACCCATTTTCAAGAATAGGTTTTATTTAAGTGAATCCTATGGGCCAAATACCATATTTATAAAAGAAGTATGGTAAATTAATAAAAATATAAATAAATGAGAGGTATGGTAAATAAATAAAACATTTTTTATATTTACTCCATAAGTCACTTTATATACATGTAACGGTGTAAACAAATAAAAATATAAGTAAAGTGGAGGTATGGTAAATAAATAAAACATCTTTTTATACTTACTCAAACAGAATGGTAAATAAATAAAACCATAAATAAACTAGACGTATCGTAAATAAATAAAACCTATTTTTATATTTAGTCCATAACCCTCGTTCTATTTATGAAGGCTCAAGAAAGAGGTTTTATTTAAGTGAATCCTATGGGCCAAATACCATATTTGTAAAAGAGGTATGGTAAATTAATAAAAATATAAATAAACGAGAGGTATGGTAAACAAATAAAACATTTTTTTATATTTACTCCATAAGTCACCTTATATTTACGAACACTCAAAAAATGGGTTATATTTAGGTGAAACCTATGGCAAAAATACTATGGGACAAATACCATGGACTAGATTGTTATTAATACCATGCAAAAAACCATTATTAACCCTAATATTAAAATTAATAAAAATAAAAATGGCACATGGTATTGACCCATGGTATTCACCAAAATGGCACATGGTATTGACCCATGGTATTCACCTGGAATGTAGCCTATTTAAATGGGGGAATTAAACCAGCATGTAGCCTATGCTAAGATTCACTAGGACTTTACAAAGTTTTATTATTTAGTCAAAGACTCGCCAAGATCTTACAAGATTTTATAATTGAGTAAAATATTCGCCATGCCTGGCGAGAGATTCGCCAAAAAATTATATATACATATTATATTATTGATAAAATCGCCTTCCATTTTTCCTATATACCATGGAGATTCGCCCATTTATTATATTTATAAATTTAGGGGGTGTTCTTAAAATTTTCCCTGATCAGGATGAACACTTTCAACTGTCTTTGTCAGCCACTTTGGGGGACCTTTCTGAGATGGTCCAGGCTGCTCTGTTGATTGAGTTGGGATTGAATCAAGATTGAGTCTCCTAATTAAATCAATTACATCACTTAAAGCATCATCCGTTGTTGGAGTTTCATGCAGAGGAGATTGTTCTTCAGAAGAAGATTCCACATGTTGTTCTAGTATAGGAATCCCCCCTTCAAGATGTGGAATCTGATTATCAAATTCTTGAAATGATTTTGTTTTTGCGAATCTATCCAAGTGATCAAGTTGCCGCTCAACAACATTGTCAGATTTGGATGATTCGAGGAAAATGACATCTCTAGATAAAACAAACTTTTTATTTACTTCATCATAGAGGCGGTATGCTTTAGATGTGTTTGAATACCCCAGGAAGATACACTTACGACTTCTAGCACCAAGTTTGTTTCTATGTACCTTTGGTATTAAAGCATAACAGGTGGAACCAAAGATCCTGAGATGTTTTACCGAAGGAACATGTCCATACCACAATTCATAAGGAGTCTTGTTTCTTATAGCACTAGATGGACATCTATTCTTTATATATGCAGCACATAGAACAGCATCAGCCCAAAACATTATCTTTACATTTTTGAAGAAAAGCATGGATCGTACCATATTCAAGATTGTTCTATTCATTCTTTCTGCTACACCATTCTGTTGGGGATTATAAGGTATAGTTGTTTGATGTTTGATTCCATGTTGGCGAAGATAGTTGTCAAATTCATTTGATGTATATTCTTTTCCATTATCAGTGCGAATAGACCCAATATGAGATTGTGCATCATTTTCAATCCATTTATGAAAGTTCTTGAATGTTTGAAAAGCATCAGATTTGTTCTTCAATAAATAAACCCAACACATTCTGGTGTAATCATCAATAAATGTCATGATATATTTATTTCCATTTGCAGAAGGAACAGGCATTGGACCACATAAATCGGAATGAATGAGTTCAAGCTTCCTATGTGCTCTTGAATGTGAATCATGAAAAGACTGTTTGCTATGCTTTCTTAGAATGCAAGCATCACATTATTTATGTTTCCTAGGAATTGTAGGCAAACCAGCAACACCATTTTTCTTCAATAAGCGGAGACTGTCATAGTTTAAATGTCCAAATCTAGCATGCCATAATAAACTTGATGGAAGTGTACCTTCTTCATGATGAGAAATATATGAGAAATGTTGTGCATGAGCAGAGGTTCCTTGCAGTTTGAGAAGTCTTTCTTCTTCTATTCCCCTCATGACAAGTGAGTGGTCAGAAGCTTTTCTTACCTCAAGCTTGCCATCAAACATATGAATGGAGTGACGTTTCTGGCGAATGTGGACCAAGGACAGCAAGTTTCTCTTGAGCTGTGGGAGATATAGAACATGATCCAGAAGAAAGTCTGGAAGACCAAGCAGTTTAAGCCTGATTGTGCCAAGCCCTGATGGCTTGATTTTTGACTGATCTGCAAAGTATACTGCTCCATCAACATTGTCAATGAAATCTTCAAAAAAATGTTTCCTATGAGTCATATGACAGGTTGCTCCTAAATCAAGCAACCAATCATTTTTCGAAGGAGCAAGTGAAGCATTAAAAAAATCTTCATTTACTCCAATGTTACATTGTGCCTCAATATAGTGAGCGGATTCAGGTGCTTTTCCTTTGTCTGTATCATCAGTTTTACCTTTTTGTTGGTTTCTTCTCTGCTCAATTTTGTCCCATGGTAGCTTGCATGTAGAAGCATCATGTGATCCATTTCGTTTGCAACGAATGCAATGCAGATCTGCCTTTTCTCCTTGAGAATGTCTGCCCCCCCTGCCTCTGAAATATCTTCCTCTTCCTCTTCGTCCACCTCTTCCTCTTGTAGAGTCTTGAGCAGGATGCTTTTCTTTATGAGCAAGGCACACAGTTTCTTCAGAAGATGCAAGGACTGTCTTCTTTCCAAAGGCTTTCTCTCTTTCAGCAAACTTTTTCACAAGGGAGTCAAAGGTTATATCTTTAAGATTTCCATTTGCTTGTAAAGACTCAAGATAATTGGAGTAAGTAGGATAGAGTGCCTTGAGAAAAGCAATAAGAGGGATATCCAACTCAACCTTAGTGGATTTGATATCATGCATTATGGATTTTACTTTAGATGCAAGAGCAAGAGGATCATTATTTTTCAGTTCAAGAGTGAAGAGTTTAAACATGAGCTGAACAACTTCAAGTGCAGAATGTGAGTCATAGAGTTCTTTGAGCGTTTGTAAAGCTTCAAAGGCAATTGAATATGATGAAATATGGCGACTTACTTCTTCATTTACAGATACTACGATTAATGCATATGCTTTGCTGTTCTTGTTATCCCAAATGACGAGCTCTTTGTTTGATGTAGGCTGTACTAGGTCATTGTCTCCTTCTCCGACACACACTGCCTTCCACAACTCATTGAAGATGAAGGTGTGTTTTATCATCCGGGACCATTCAGGATAGTTCTCCTTGCCAGTGAGAACTATTCCTACCATAGAGATTATTGAATGCATTCTGTAAAAAATAACTTCTGCTTGATAAAAAAAAAACTTCTGCTAATAAATAACTTCCTTACAGCCTTATGCACTATATTTTCTACAAATCCCTCTAATGTTTGACAGAAGCATCAAAATTTCATTGAAATATTATGTACATATCACTTCAATATATCACTTTATGCTTCAACGCAGCATTATAAAAAAAACTGTGCAATATCACTATATCACCTCCACAAATGCTTCATAATTCCTAGAACTTGGCATAATCCGACCAGAGCCAGATCGCTTGGGATCTGCAGAAGTTACTAGAGAGCTCTGCTGGCCTCCAGGGTTGTGCAATGGAATAGGACTCAAGTCAGTTGCACGTGGACGTGATGATGAATCAGCATCAGACAGAATTGCTTGCCTGCTACTCGAAATCACTCCTCGTCTTGATGTTCTGCCAGTTTGGCTAATCAGACCAGATAAATGGACACGATCTAGCCTCTCTGGACGAGCAATTACCACATCTTTTCCAGCTCCAGCATCATTTTGGTCTGGGCTTTTATGCTTTGATAGACTACCAGCATTCACAGTAGCACTAGAATTTCTTCTTCGAGAACCATCAGCATGTCGAATCGTTATCTTGCGGAGTTTAAGACCGGGGATGAGGATACCCTCTTGCTAATCGAACTCACGACATGAGGATACCTTGTTAACATCCATCAGACATTCTGGAAGGCTTCATCAATTTCTGCGTTCTCAGAGGCGAGCACCGGCTCCGCAACTACCACTCGGTGACCATTGAACGCATAATATCATACTTGAGCAACCTCACCAATGGCGCATAGAGATATGATGGTATGGCATTATAGTATACCAACCAAGCAGAGATATGGTGGTATGGCTACTCAGAGATATGACCGAGCAGAGATATGGTGGTATGGCATTATAGTATACCAACAGAGCTGTGGGTGGAGGCATAGCGAAGGGGATTCATACCACCAGATTCAGAAAATGGCATGCGTGCTAACTACAATGTGCAGGATGGAATTGGCGAAGTGGAGGTACGCAGACTCAAAACATTGTAAAACCACAATGTATACCACAACAGATTCAAGACAATGTAAAACCACATCGTTTTCCAGCGGCCACACCATTCGACATAGCGAAAATTGCCTCAATGCAACGAATCGATTCTTCAACGGTAGAATAAAATGCATAGAAGATGATGGCAAAGATGCGCAGATGACTGACCATAGCAGTGAATACTGTTACCCTAAATTGCAGGTATGAGAGAGGAGCGTTATTAGATTGCCAGAACTAGGAGAAGCAACGCTTTTATGAAAGGCAGCATATAGGCAGAATAAGGAGTTACAAAGCACGCCAAAAAAAGGAACCTGGGACCTGCGTTCTGATACCATGTCAGGCTAGGTTAACTCCAAACTTGGCAGAAGAAAACTGATTTCTTGATTTCATTAGGTAACTATTGTTTATATACAGGAATGTGACTGATCAGTTCATCTACTTGATGACTGTTCACATTCCGGGTACACCCAACCGCTGAGGATTAGGTGTCAACAATATACATAACATGCCTAGAAAAACGTAGGCTAGGCCTAAATACAATAGAATCTAATTACATGAGATATAATTCCCCTCAAGCTGACATGGTGAGGGAGGATCACAACCAAAGAAGCCCCGCTGAACAAGAAAGTGCTCTAAAGATCTGAATGGATCCTCTGAAGGACACATGCATGTTATGGGCACTACAAGCATTGAAAATCGAACCCATTACATCTGCGGAAATTCATATGAGGCTGAATCAACATCTGTGGTCATCCGGGCATGTGGGAGGTCTATAACATACCACACATACACCCGAGAATCACTGGGACCATCATCTAGATCATTGAACCATCAAGCATATGAATATCAATCATGTGATAAGTTGCTATTGTCGAGCATGTGAGAAACAACCAAGTAAAAGTGAATTAATGAGTCACTTTGCTTGATCTGAGGCACTAAAAAAAGATGGAAGTTGGAACCAAGCTGCACTACCCTCTAGACCATTCTTCTAGAATAAATATGTGGAGGTCGACAAGACAGGACCTACCAAAGTTAAGGCAATAAGGAATCCTGAACATAGTCATGAGGGATCATAGTAGAGTGAATGATGGAATAACAACAGGTATGATCATGGAATGAAAAAATATGGGTGGCCGACTCACAAAATCCATTCTTACAGCATAATAAGGATGGTTGACGTGACAATGGTTGACTTGATTTCGAGGGGGGTGGTCAATGAATCAAATGAGGGTTTGGGAAAGAAGGAGCAATACAACTAGAGTCCCAGTATGAGTAAAATGTGAGTGATGCGACACGAGGATGTATGAAACACTTTAACCGGACACAAGGGGATGCGAAATAGACTCCATAAATACTATGGTGACTCATGTCTAATGTTATGAACAAGGGTGACTCGATGATGCTACCATGTGGGGAAGGCCTAGAGGGGACCATGAAAACATGATTAAATGATGGTTACTCATGATGAAAATCAACACCTGAGTCAACCAGTGTATAGGTAAAGTGGTACCAGAGTATGAGTGGCTCAAATGAAGAAATTTAGTTTTAAGAGGCAGGAAAGTTAAACCTTATGGAAAAATGGCTTCCCATTGAAATGTAATATTACCAAAAACAAAGAGGGACCCATTATAGAAATTAGTGAGAGTGTTCCAACGGTGTTAATGGTTTGTCAAATAGAGCTACATTTTGGTCGCAATGGGTGACAAAAACACTAGGGTTTTCCCTATAAAAGTGCTTCTTGCCTCCAAATCCAATTTATTTTCATAGTGAGCTGTGGAGAAGTTAGAGAGGAGGAGAAGGCCCTAAATCATACAGAGATCATAATGGAAAAACTGACCATCGGAATCAGGATCGACAAGTTGGAAGTAGGTAACCTCACTCATCATTTTTGGTGGATTAAATTTTCCAATTAGGGCTTCTGCTCTCTTTGGGACCCTTGCTCACCCTCATGGTCGCAATGCACTTTTTGGGGCCTTATTTTTGCTTTGGAGTGGAATAATTGGGCCCACAAGTGTATCCAGTGTAATTTTGAAGGAAAAAACCACGTTTTGGTTTGAGAATATGGGAATGACTGGTGGTCTGTTGGGAACTAAAGTTAAGTTCTAGACATTCATGCCTTTCAATTTGGACTGACAAAACATAATGGTATTTTAGAAGTATGGTACAGCTGAAGGTATCATGGTAAGAATGAGATTTAGAGTCCCTCCATTTTGTGATTAATGGGATTGAAGCAGTGAGAGGGATGTTTGCGTGATATGGTGCACTAAAGTTCTTAAAGAACACTATGATGAGGGTTGATGAGCCGTTGCTATTGAAGATAGTGAGTTATTGGGACCTAGGTTAGGAGTCTTTTGTAGTACAAGGGAATATTATTGAGGTCATGATCCAAGACATATTTTCTTATAGGATTTCCCCCCTTGGGGGTGGTAGGGGAGATAGATATAATGATTCCTTTTGGGAGCCATACATTTGTTCATCATCATTGTCTACTAGGGAGTCGTACAAAGGGAATGACCATACATATCAATGACTTGGAGAGGCTAGAGACATGAGCTACATTTTTAGTAGTGCTGCATATCTATGGTAATCATGCCTTCCACCATATCACTGGAGGGAAGATGCTGTTGGCAGAGAGTGCGTTGGGAGGGACCTACTATGGATGCGATCAAATGATGATGTCATCATTGAAATTACAATTGAAATTATAAAGATGGAGGACCAATGATAACTGTTCATTTGGGACATTAAGATGCTCACTCGTTTTTGAGGAGATCCCCACTATTTGACCTCATATTTAGATCTGTGATGTGTTCCCACAGGAGCCCAGGATGCGCCACGAGTGGCAGCTGCTGAGATGCAATGGAGGAGGGGGAGTGAAATGATTGTTCTGACCTGAGTGTTAAGCTCATTGGGATCAAATGCCACTATACATAGATGATTATCTATACAGTGGCATGACCTATCAGGTGGATCCTGACTTACCACTTCCACCAGGACAAGCATGGGGCCCAAATGGTAAGTGAAAGTTTTTATAGATTTCATGCATTTCTAGTTTAAGAAATATATGTATGTGGTACTGATTTTTAAAATTTGTGAGATGCAAATATAGAATCAGTGAGGCTATCAAGATATATGGGATAAGTCGTGACGTTAGGGGCTGTAAATCAGGGTGGTAGCTCATCACAATAGAGACTGGGTGGTGATGCTCTAATTGAGGATCTCAGATGCAGATGCTACGTATTACTGTTTGAGGTGACTGAGCACAGGTGGCATGAGTGAGAAGATCAATATATAGATGAGTGCATGGATATTCCCTTAGAGTAGTGAGGAATCATGCAACAAATTGTGATGGCTGGTAAGGTAGTACATTATCTATGGGATGGGTGAATGGATCTGTTGGCTTGGGAGCCTCCAAATGATAGGGCTTAGGCATAGGGACATGTGGGTACCCATTTTTGTCTTACACTAACATGTGAATGAGAATGACGGATGCATTTAGAGTAGTGTACTTAAAACATTATATTATGATACATATTTATGATTGTGCATCTTTTTGTTATGATTGTGGCTATCCATTTATTTATGGATGTCTTCTTACACGTGATAAATGTCAATTTAGAATGTTATTAGCAATTGTATCTATGTAGTGATTTTGGGCTCTAGGAACATGATTGAATGAAATGGATTCAAATTCACGCGCCAAAAGCTTCACTCATAGATATTTTCTAAATAGGACGAGATTATGAACACGATAAATTCCATACAATTACATGAAAAGTAGCAAGGAATCAAGACAAAAATGAAAGTGTAGGATGTGATGGCCAAGGGCATCAACTAAGAAACCTATCACAACATCATATTCGACATGGTTATTGGTGGCAGATCCAGTGCATATGTCATTGGAGTGGACTAACGAATGAAAGGGGGTGAAAATTACCTAAGTTTTTGAGGTTAGATTCTTGGTGAAGTGACTCGCACCATCAGCACAATCGATATAAGGTTCGGATGATGGATCCATATTAAAGATGTAAGAAGATAATGCATAAGAAGGTGAGGGATGAAAACTACATAAATGCAAGAAGAAAGAAATACATACATGCATTTCAATGGGAAATGCTATGG
Source organism: Pinus tabuliformis (assembly GCA_031772625.1). Classification (NCBI taxonomy): domain Eukaryota; kingdom Viridiplantae; phylum Streptophyta; class Pinopsida; order Pinales; family Pinaceae; genus Pinus; species Pinus tabuliformis. The sequence continues at coordinate 364,006,222 of CM062819.1, forward strand.
GTAAAATTTCTTGATGTAGAGTTCATTTCAAGGATTGGGAAAAATGTCTCCTTCTGGATCCTCTAACAGGTATGCTCCCTTTCCAGAACAATTATGGATGATATAAGGCCCTATCCATAATGGTTTGAACTTACAACATCCCACGACATCATGAGTTTGGTCATACATAAGAACAAGGTCACCTTCATGGAAGGTGCAAGGGTGGACTATGCGGTCATCCTAATATTTGGTGTGCTTTTTGGCTAGTTTGATGGTTTGCAATGCAACACGATGATCTTTAGTGGCATGCTCAAGAATGATGAGTCATTATTCTAAAGGTCGGGTGTCCTAGAGGAGTTTGACATCAAGGTGAAGGGAAGGGATTTAACTCTCGACTAGTAAAACTGCCTCCTCTCAAAAAACAAGGCTGAAAAAAGTGAACCCGATGGCAGTCTTGACATATTTTCTATAGGCCCACAAAGCAAGGAAGAGTATTAAATTCTAGTTGGGCTTGTGTTTATTCACTATCCGCTCGAGCATAGTCTTAAGGATCTTATTGACAACTTCAACTTAGCCATTTCCTTGGGGGTAATAAGATTATGGATATTGATGTTCAAAGACCAATGGAGAGAATATCTCATGCTATATCTCATCTTGAAAGTGTCATCGATGGTCAGATACCAATTGTTTCAAAATCCCAAATCGAGCAATAACATGGTTAAAGAAGAAGAGGGTTGCAATAGCCACGGTATTATTGAACGTGGGCATGGCTTTAGCCCATTTGGTAAAATAGTTGACGACCACAATAATATACTTGTGCTTATTACCAGATGGGAGTTGAAACTCCATGAAGTCAATAATCTATTTACAGAAAGGATTGACTACAAAAACTGGATTGAGGGTAGAATTTGGAGCTCGCACCTTACGGTTCTATAATGACAATTGCGATAATGTTTAACTACCTGAATACAATCTCTAAAGAGAGAAGGCCAAAAGTACCCAGAACACATGAATTTCTGGGCAATCGCCATTTTGGACAGGTGACCACCACAAGAACTGCCATGGTAGGCATTGAGTACATTCTCATCTTCAGCATGGGTGAGATAATAACAAAGGATAGTGTCAACATTGTGATGATAAAGGTCATCAGTGATGAGGACGTAGTGAGGGGCTTCATGTTGAATATATCATCAATCATCACGAGTTATGTGGGGGGTGAATTTATGGGTTCACAGATAGGTAAGGATGTCACCATACCAATGATCATCTAAGGTAATGGTGAACACATGCTCATCTGAAAGATCATCATTTAAGAGGGAACCAGGTGCACCATTTCTTACCCTTAGATGTAACAAATTTGAGACCAAATTCTTGAATTATAACCATCCAACAAGAATACTTCCCACTAATGATCTATGGACTCGACAGAAAATTCATCGGGTATGAATTACTCACAACTTTGGTGGTACACATAAGGATATAATGACGAAACTTTTGGACAAAGAACACGACAGTTAGTGCTAGATTTTCTTTGTGGAATAGTAAATAGGGGGACCATTACCATTCTTACTAACATAGTCTCTAACATGCTGGATACCCAGAGAATCTTCTTGTATGAGTACCCAAACAAATGAATCGGTGGAAGGAGAGATGTACAAGATGAAATCCGTCTCAAAGTTAGGTCATCAAATCAAGGGAGCGGAAGTGAGAGCATGTTTAAGGGCATCGAAAGACCATTGAGATTGGTCATACCAAACAAATGGAATGGTATATCAAAGGAGTCTAAGGAAACCATGTGCCGTGGTGGCAAATTTAGGAACAAAATGATGAATAAAGTTAGCTTTGCCTTGGAGGCTTTATAACTAGCGAAGGGTACGGGGAGGAGAAAGTTCAAGGATTGCTTGAACTTTGAGTGGGTCAAGAGTGATATTGCCTTTGGACATAATGAAATGTAAAATTCAGTTGATAGGAACACAAAAGACAAACTTAAGGGGATTGAGGTGAATGCTATACTTGTGACATCATAGAAATATGGTATGAAAATCATGAAGTTGTTGTGACTAAAGTTTGGAACGAGCAGTGAGATCATCGAGATATGCAAGGATAATGTGAGCCAAGTCATGAAAACAGGAGGACATGGGACATTGAAAAGTGGCCACAACATTCTTTAAACTGAAATGCATGAGCTTGTAAGCAAAGCATTCCCACAAACTAATGAAAATGGTTTTAAGCTAATCGACATAACGGATATGTATCTGGTTATATCTAGAGAATCTATCCATAAAGGATAGTACCTCATGCCTCGCACACTCATCAATGACCTAGTAAATGAAGGGTGTGGGAAAGTTTTTTTTGGGACAAGAGTTGTTCAGATCACAGATCTCAGTGCAAACAAATATGGTGACTTGTATCTTGAGAATGGGAATAGGATTGGACACCCATGTGGTGCATTCAATGGGATAAATGAAACAATCCTACTTGAGCTTATCAATTTCAGCTTTAATAGTTTATCATTTGGAAGGATGGATAGGTATTTTATTTTAGTGGATGAGTATGGCATCAGGCCAAGTGTCAATATGATGTTCAACAATGGCATGAGCTAGTCTAGGCATTTCAGAATAAGACCAGGCGAAAACATCACATAATTCATTGAATAACTTGGTGTAAGAATCAATCTTTTTCGGGGTGCATTATGCCCCCAAGATAATATTTTTTTCAATCCCTGGTTTATTTGAAATGTTATCCATATTTCTTTCTTCAAAATCCTCTAGTGCAGGAGTTGGATTTTTAAACCAATCGAATTCACCACAAATGAAGTCTTAGGACTCCACATCATATTGGTCATGGGTTTGTTGCGGAAGGAAGTATGCACGGTCATGCATATCATTCCAGGGACAGTCATGGGTGGTCATAGATTCCATGATGTCTTCATTAGAATGGAATATGGGCAGACTGGAGGAAGAAGGACCACATGATGGAAAATAGCTACCTGAAGCATCTTCATGAGAGACGAGGTTCATATACGCATGGTCAAGGTTGGGAGACATATGAAAAGTAGATGGAATATCTACCGATGTTGAGATCAGGGTGTTCATCATAGAATCTTCAATAGAATCACAATAGGAGACATCATGGTAGTTCCAGTGCATTAATATCATGGATGATGATAGGTATATAATAGGAATAGTACTATCCCTCATGTCGACACTAGGGGGAGGGATCGGAAGGTGTGTGTGAGAAACCTCATGCTTTGGTGTAGGAGTGGGATAGGAATCCATAGGTAGAGGAGAGGTGAACTCACTACAAGAGACTTCTAATTCATGAAATACTAGTAGTGTATCAGGGAAATATTATAGATGTGGACAATGATGAGAATAATAGCCATGATTATCACACAAAGCATGTGGGTGATTTGTGCATAATGATATGTTATTCTTGGTTAACTTAGGTAAGGTGACATGGACCTGAGGAATGTTAGAATCAGGGAAGGTATAAACGACCACATCTTTAACATGAGGGAGTTCAGGACAATTATTGGCGGCATGACCTACAACATCACTCAAAGCACAAGGAGAAATAAGCTTTAGCAGCTTAGGAGGAGCTGGAGATGCTAGGGGGGTTGTCTTTAGTTACCTTTTTCTATGCTTCCCCCCCCATCAGATGATTTTGCGACATGAGTAGGCTCATGTTGAGTTTGTTGTGGAAATGAAGCAAAGGCAAGGGTAGGAACAATTGGTTGAATTGGGGTGAAAGAAGTGTAAGGTTTAACTTGATTGAATGGAGTGTTTGTGGGAGGATCAATGTACCATACTAGGATCCCAAAGATAATGTTGGGTAAAATCATTGTAGCCATAACAGGTCTAGAATAAACTCCACGAGGTGGAAAAAATAACAATATATGACTAGAAGGATAATGTATTAGAGGAACTGCTCCAAGATGGTTAAGGCCTGGGGAAATATTTCTAGGTGGGAACATATTAGGAGAGACACCAGGAGAATGAAATGATCATTGAGGAGTAGTACCAAAAGGCTGTGCTGAGTTAGGGACTACAGGTTGCAGAGGTGCGGTCTACTGTAAAGGCATACCAGACTGTTTGTGGGCTTCCAATGGTGCTTGGAGCATGCAAACACTGGATGATCTAGGCTCAAACGGGGTGGGTGGTCGACCATATTGAGAACCAAGAAAAGTGGAATATTTGTAGACTCTAGGAGATACATTTGTGGAGGAGAAGACAGTTGTATTGTTAGCCACAAAAGAAATGTTGGATGAGGTGAAGTCTGGGCTTTGGGATCATAGTATGCCAACTTATCAATGGTGATGATCGTTCTATTTTGGGGAAATAACATATTACAGTTAACCATAGATACGACAACTGACATGGAATCATTATAACTATGAATTAAAATGATGTTATAGTCTAGGGTAGTATTAGTGACTTCAATGTCAATACGGACAGTCTTGTCAGCAACTGTAATTGGGTAGTTGTGATATAAGCGAAGGGGATATGAAGGATGACCATCCCATGCCCAAACAATGATGGTGGATAGTGATAGGCTAGGGGTGTTGGAAATAATACTGAGAGGGGGGGTTAGTCAGTATTATCAGGTCAATTATTTTTCATTTCACAATCAGATTTGTAAATGCTACTTCAGTTAGTGAAAACTGCGTATGTACGCAACTATAGTTAAGGAAACCAACGTATAACCAACAGACCTGTAATTTAAATTATTCTTCAGATGTTGATCATTAGTCTGTGCATCAAAACATATAAATAGTAACTAGGAACAGTAAAACAGAATAGGCAGTCACACATAAGAACACAAGATATAAGGTGGAAACCCATTGTGAGTGAAAACCACCTGCTACAATTCGTCTCTATCATCTTTTAATTAGAAACCTCTTTTTACAATGATTCTGTATTGGTGTAGTCTTATACCTGTACGGAGGCTACTACCTGTAGAAGGCTACAACCTTTTCCCATTCTCCTGCTTCTGCCGGAAGGGAGATACAACCCCTTTAGCTCTTCTACTAGTTGAGGTACTAGTACATAGGTGCTATCCTACAGAAGGCTACAACCTTCTGTTTTCTTTTAGGGACCACGTTTCATAAATTTTCAGACTGGATCCATGAATAACATCAATCAAACATCAAGTATATCTGCATCAACCAATCTCCTTTGCACCAAACAAAACTGAATCAAATAGTCACTTCTCTTAATGTTGTACCTAGAAAATAGTAGCAGTAACCAGACACCAATTCTGAACCCAGAACACTGCAGCAATAAATAGAAGTAGCTAAAACATATTTCAAGAAATGTACACTACTTCAATGTGTACAACCTGCATGCATACACTGATGAATTAAGGTCAACATGTGTATATGCGATTTTGAATTACAGAGCCAGCGTGTATACACGCCTTTGCTTCACTAAACCTACATACAGATCTATAAAAGATAATTTATCCTTTTCACTTATTCAGACATCAGTTATACCTAGATTATCAGATTTATAGGTCAAGTCATGCGCCAAAAATAACATATCAAAATATCACAAAGATACTACTATTCAAGCGTTAAGATCTTGACCCATCAATAGTACTTATCCTTCTTCTTGTGCTCAGGTTCCTCCTTGATTCAAATCCAACTATGCACCATAACCCAATGACTAGTATTCCAGATCTAGCTCTTCATAAGATATTTAATGCTTGAGTCAGTGCCTTTGTCTAATGATCTCATTCCCCTTTTATAGTCTTAGGCCTTACACAATACCATGGTTCAAAACCATAAAGAATCAATACCTTGGACCAAATACTTGGGTTCAACACTTCAGACGAGATACCATGGTCCAAAACCATAGGTCCAAATACCAAGGACTAAATACCATGGACCAAAAATAAGTTTTCCCACACGTACGCACTTTTTCATCCATGAAAGTCCGTGCATATGCATACGCAACTTTTGGTCGGAAATCTTGCGTGTATACGCAACTTCGTCAAAGGGAACCTGTGTATACCTCTTTTTGTTTCATTCTGAGAGCCTGAACAGTGATCTGTCATATGAATGAGTTGCCATCAAGGACAACACCTGTGTTAGAGTTGGTCTGGTCAGCCCTCCCTCAGAGATCAAAACTCTTTTTGCATTTCATGTTTAGGTGTCCCATTGCTTTCGATCAGTTTGATTTCGTTAGGAGCATGCCATAAATCTGACGGAAGGGCTTTTGTCATTCATCCCCCTCATGCTTTGCACTGCTGGTTCAGGTCTGTCCATCAAAATTCGATTCTTAAAAGTCATTTATAGTCCTGTTGCAGTTTCTAGGTCATAACAGTCATTTTAGTCATTAGGTCTAGGGTTAGTCAATTTGGGCTTCAAGAAAGTCTAATAAAGCCAGTAGGCTAGAGGGAGGTCCTTGATAAGTTATTATTTCAGAAGATTCTTATCTTCATATGGATGGATTATGACTTCTCTTCAAAACTCTGTTTTGAAGATAAGTCGACATTTCGTTTTTTGTAATAATTTTTCAAAATTTTTTGTTCTTGAATTCTCCAGGCGGAGCCCTGGTCTCCTTTTCCAAATTCCATGTCAGCTATCCTTGCAAAAAATTGCCAAGAAATTCATCATTTCGACCAAAAAATCGAGGAAACAAAAAGGTCAGAGTTCTATTAAATGTGAAAAGGTGTCAATTTCAAAACATTACAAAGTGGGTTTGTGGAGAAACAAAAATCAAATTGATGTCTATATAAAAGTTTTTCCATGAAGATGAAAATCATTGTGCATGCCAAGGTTGGAGAAAAACGTTTCAGAGCGAATTGGTTGAGAGCGTGCATGTTTTGGAGAGAACTGGCTTGCAGCTAACCGGCGCAGCGCATATAACAGGTGGCGCGGCGCACTGGAAGCGCGTGGCGCACTGGGGATTTCTGCCCAGTGTTAAGTTTAACGGGCGCGATGCACATAGAGAGCGGGGTGAACTGGGTTTTTAGCACGGCACATATAGCCTCAAGCCCGAAAATTACTGGAAACTTCACCAAATTGCTCATACTTTGGCTAGATTTGACAGTTAGGCTTGCTATCTTGTTATTGCATCAAATTTTATGATAAGAGATGCTGGTTTATGGGTTACAGTTGTTGCAACAAAAAGTCTCAAAACCTACTTCTATAGATCCCCAAGCCAATTTCTGCTAGGGTTTAAAACTCATTGTTTTGCCACCAAGATTTTGTCTCCCTCCCATTGTTCCCTTATTTTCACTAATCCCTAATTCCCTATCACCTAAATTCATTACTCCCTTCTCCTACATACTCTACCCCAAATCCACTAACCTCACACCTCAAAACCTATACAACTCATCCAAAACCCTAAACCCTATTCCCATACATCAAATCCCTCAAACCCTCTCCCATATTTCCCTATTAAATTTCTCCCAATAATTCCCATTGCTCGATATGGTTTCCCCTTCCTAAGAATCCCTAACAGTCCCTGTTGTATTTCCCTAATAGTCCCTGTTGCATTTGTTTTTACCCTTGGTGGCAGAAATTGAAATACAACACCAAAAAAGAGCAATCCAAGTACAGTTTATATATAGCAGTCATCTTGTCTTCAAGGTATTTTGTTTAGCATTCATGCCATCTGAGCACTCATCGGACTATGAGGTGGAAACCCAAAGTGACTCTCCCTTGGAAGAACAGGCACCCCGGAGGCCTCATAAAAGTGGCAAGCATGTTAGGGAAGAACCGACCACCCTTACAGAATTGCAGGCCTGCTCTCTTGCTATGCAGTGTTTCCAACATCAGTCATGCTATGAGTTTTGTCAAAAGGTGGCAAGTGTCCAATTTCATCATGATTTGGCTCATCTTTTTGTGCTGCACTTGCACAGAGATCAAGCTATCTTGGCTGGTGTCACCTTCACACTTACACCAGAATCTGTCTCATTAGCAACCAGTATACCGAACATTGGGGAACCATGGCACAAGAAACAAAATATTGATTGGCAGCATTATGAGCCATACATTAAAACCAGTTGCTTGAGGAAGCTCAAGAGAGTGTTCCCGTTACGGTATCTGAAAGATGAATATGCTCCACTAATGAGATTGATCATGAAATATTTAAGCTTTGAGGGACGGTTCTCTCATCTTTATGCTTATCACATCAGGTTGCTCATGCATTTCACCACGGTACGGATGATGAACATTCCATATTTCATTTTCCAGAACATTGATAGGATGACCACCTTTATATAGCATCAAACCCCTCAGCAGCAACTTAACAGTGTATATCATTTTGCTCTTATTAAGATTTTGGTGGTTCATCAGCTTGGATTGCAGGGCATCACTTGGGATGATTTCATCTCTCGTGACTTCTTCAGAGCTTCACGGGGAGTATCAGAGGTTAAGCATGAGGGTGAACCTTCTCATCAGTATGAGCACCATGAGACTGCTAGTGTGTTGGTTTTTATCACATATCAGAGAGGCACCAAAGATTTGTTTGCAGCGGCAAAGCGAGTGTTATCTCCACCCGGGGTGGAAGGGGCCTCGCTTCCTCCATCAGCATCACAGGTACAGGACAAAGGCAAGGAGCCAATGCAGGATGAGGGGCCTTCAGGTGAGCCATCAGGTGAACAAGAGACCGAGTTCATTCTGCTTCATGATGATGATATAGATACGGGTCCACAAAGTGCCAAACTTAGAGAGATCATCCAGGAGCAGCAATCAGAGATCGAAGCATTATCCCTTGACTTGGAGAGGGCTAAGTGGATCATGAAATACTTGGAGGAGAGGAACAAATAGCTTAAGGATTAGCAAGCGATCATGGAGCTACAAAACATTCGTGAGCATCGCCAAGCTGCATAAAGGAGAAGAGTTGAGCTCACATCATTGGAGCAAGAAATTAATGAGGATCGGGAGGCCAATCTTGAGAGAGTGAACATGCACTTAGAGAGGCTATTACACAAGGTTGACAAAGACCATGCACCGCTAAGACACATGGCTTTTCACTACATGGCACGCAACAAAGTGTGCAAGGCCCGAAGCAGGAATTTGAAGGCGAAATTGAGGAAGGCAATCAAGAAGCAAAATAGGCAAAGGGAGCTCGATCGTCTTTAGATATTGGCCGAGGCCTCTTTAGCCCAGCATAACACTTGATAACGAAGTTCCAACCCAAATTTCAAGAAATTTGGGGCATTTTTGGTATTTTTGGAAATTTTTGTGCAAAAAACAGGGTTTTTCTCCCTGTGCGTCGTGCCACGTGGCGCGCGCTTACAATAGGAGGCTCCAAATGCAAAAAAGTTTATAGTTTTGGATTTTTCATGGAAAATCATGACTGTTGGTGCTTGGACAAGAAATTTGGGCAAGTTTTGAGTCCTCAGGAGGTCAAAAACACCCTAAAAATGACCTTTCTACCCCTAATTTCACACACAGGAAGCAGTCTTGGGAGATTGAGGTTTTTGAGGGGTAAATGGGCACCAAAGTCAGAAATTCCACTTGGGTTGGGAAGTAGATAGGCAGGGCTTTCTAACAAGAACACTTGGGCTCAATTTCGACTTCAGAAAGTGCCTCAAAATCAGCTCCAAGGTGGCGTGATGCATACAGATTTTGGCACGACGCATAGAGGTTTTTTGCCCAATGTTTCACCTTCCAGCTCAGAAATTCGGCCAGTTTGACTAGTTTTGCTTTGTGATGTAATTTTTGACTTATCTTGATGTAATTGGGTGAACATGATGTAATTTTGACACTTATTTACTTGTTCTAGAGGATTCATTCACCAAAGAGTGAAAATTTAATGAATGAATCAGTTTCCTACCTTATAGAGGCAAGTTGTTTTGATTGCCTAGATTTTAGTACTTTGTTTAGAATTGGTTGAAACAGCTCCTAGAAGGATGAGGTAGACCCCTATATGCAAGGGAAGAGGTTGGATTTTCTATATTATGTAATTTCTAAGTCATTTTCAGGGTTGGACTCTTGGGAAAAGCTTGGCACTCTATTGTACATTCACTTCTGCATTTATTGGCTAAGGAAAGACCAGGGTTTTGCAGCACTGTTTGGGATCCATGTGGCTTTATGTTTTTATGGTGTGCCTCTCTGAGTAATTGTAAGTTAATTTAGTGTTATGTGTATAATTTTCTTGTTTATTCTTTTGAATTTGAAACAAATGAGTGATTAAGGTGGAATCCATAACTGTTGTGCTCTGCCTTTGAATTTGTTTAAATTTTCATGTTTTCTTCAGTTTAAGGAGAATCCTCGAGTCTCTCTTGCTCTCCTTAGCTCCTCACCTATCTAATCTACCCATCTCACATGCTTTAAAGCATCAAAACGATTGCCTTCCTTGCCCCAATTAGACCTCTGCAAAAAATGTGCCTCATCCCCGAGCCTAAAATTGCCTTTCCCATTTTTTCAACAAAACCCTCAAAAACTCAAATCAAACCCCTGCACTTAATACCTAGCCTAATATCAGTTGCAAATTTAGTCATCTCAAGCCTCATTGATTACCTTTTGTCGAGATTGACCCAGAGAGATCCCTCTCCTATCCTCATAGGGCTAGATACAACGCTGAGCGTGGTTTGATGTGGACCTAGAACCTTGTATTTTGAACTTGAGACAAATCTAGGCTCTAACATAGTGGCGAACATACTAGGGAAGAAAATGGTTTGCTTGTTGATATCATTTGTTTTATAGCTACAGACAGAGCCTGAAGTTATGCCAGGTAGCCTTCGAAATGCTTTTTCTTTTCATTAGTGGAAGTAGATAAATGTTGCTTCAGTCAATCTCCGTCTAGCTTGTAAACGTGACATCTAACTTGTTAATTGCCCCAGTACATGTATCAATTTTAGATCTGATTGCTGATGGTGGACAACAATCAGGCATAAGAAGGCTGAAATCATTCACTTGGCGACTTCATTCACTCAAAAATCCAGAGATCAATGCTTCATGGTGACTCCACTACAGGAAGATCAGTAGCTTTAAGGTTTTTAAGATGGATCGAGTTGCAAGAAGATATGCTCCCATGAGCCGAGATCACATCCCAGGTTTTCCAAATAAGATTTCGAAGCTAGATTGGTCAAGGAATTTGCCTACATTTAAAGATGATGGTAGGAATGATGCTGCTCTACATCTAGTTATATTTCACATGCATATTCGCAAGTTGAAGGTTGATTTTCCTGAAGATTGCTTGATGAAGATATTCTTGGCCACTCTGGAAGGTAAAGCCCAATCTTGGTATGAAAGTTTTCCACCTGCTTGTGTTTACTGTTTAAAGGATTTTCATGCCATGTTCATTGAAAGATATAAGGACTCTTATCCATCATTAAATTTAGTTCAAGACTGTTGCAAGCATGCTTATAGTTTTATTGAAAGCCTTGAGAAGTATTATGAAGATGATAATTTCATGGATGAAGAGATCATGGAAGCCCTATATGAAAATCCGTTTTAGCAGCACACAGAAATCTTAGAGGATACTTGTCAAGATCAGCAGGCTGAAGATTTCCATAAGGTTGAAAATGATGAAAGAGAAAATGTCGTTTCAGATCTGTCCATAGAAGAAGACAACATGCAGGTAATGCAGGAAACTAATGTTCCAATCTCAGAAATTGATGATGATAAATCAGATCGAGAGATAAATTGTGATGAGGCAAAACATGTTGTTCCGGATCTCATAAAAGAGAGTTGTATTGTCGCGGCTGCCTCAAATGAAGAAAACAGAGTTGCAGACCTAAATGCTCTCATCTCACCAGCACTAGATCTTCATGAGGAGGTAGTTCATTTCCTCTGTGAAAAACAAGACAAGGTCTTCGTTCAAGTAAGTGAAAAGGTTTCTCTGGATGAATCTATGGTAGCTGATAGAAATGTTAGTGTTGGGTTTCACGAAACATCTGAAATTTCTTTTCTCATGATTGATGAATGTAATGAGAATATGGCTGTCATATCATATGAGGATGACCTACCATATATTCAAACTACAAAAGATCAGACCATTCAGGATTCCATTTCAGATTCTTCCTCATATGTCTCATGTTTTGAAATGTTCTTTGAAAAGGAAATCTGCTCATCTACTTGTTCAGAATTTTTTGAGGACCAGGACCATACTTTTTCTGAAGTACATTATGAAGGAAGATCAGAATCAAAAGAAAAAGACATCTTATTTTCTCAGCAGGAGGTGGCAATGGCAAATCTTCATGTTTTTCAGGATCCAATGGCAGATCTGTTGTAGACAACAGTGAAGGTGATTATTACAGTATTCAGTGATGAAGGAGATTATGGTCGACTATATTTTTGGATGCCCAGTTACAAGTATCAATTGTTGACCAGAAGATCTGATCGGAAGAATCAATCAAGAAGCCATCTTCTTGATTGGTTAAATTGACATTTTGATATAGTTTGATGGTATATTGTCTTGCAAGAAACACAGGTGGTCATGTACTACCACCAAGCTTTAAGTTTTAAGTTCAGGTCTTAGTATTTTGAGTTAGTTTGTTAGAGTCAAGTTGTTTTTCAGTCATTTTAGTGTTATTATCGAGTCATTTTCAAGTCAAGTTTCAGTCAAATAAATTGAGTCAGAATCTTGAACTGTTTGTCGAAATAATGACTCCATAGCCCAATGGACAAAGGCATTGTCTAGCTCTTCTCGAGATCCGCCGTTCTTGACACCTCCAAGGAGCTACCATCCCCATTGGAGCCAATGTTAGAGTCGGTCTGGTCATCCCTTTGTAAGAGATCAAAACTCTTTTTTCATTTCATGTTTAGGTGTCCCATTGCTTTCGATCAGTTGCATTTCGTTAGGAACATGCCATAAATCTGACGTAAGGGATTTTGTCATTCATCCCCCTCATGCTTTGCACTGTTGGTTCAGGTCTGTCCATCAAAATCGAATCTTAAAAGTCATTTGTAGTCCTGTTGTAGTTTCTAGGTCATAACAGTCATTTTAGTCATTAGGTCTAGGGTTAGTCAATTTGGGCTTCGACAAAGTCTAATAAAGCCAGCAGGCCAGAGGGAGGTCCTTGATAAGTTGTTATTTCAAAAGATTCTTATATTCATATGGATGGATTACGACTTCTCTTCAAAAATCTGTTTTGAAGATAAGTTGACATTTCATTTTTTGTAATAATTTTTCAAAATTTCCAGTTCTTGAATTCTCCAGGCGTATCCCTGGTCTCCTTTTCCAAATTCCATGTCAGCTATCCCTGCAAAAAATTGCTAAGAAATTCATCATTTCGACCAAAAAATCAAGGAGGAAACAAAAAGGTCAAAGTTCTATTAATTGTGAAAAAGTGTCAATTGCAAAACATTACAAAGTGGTTTTTTGGAGAAACAAAAATCAAATTGATGTCTATATAAAAGTTTTTCCATGAAGATGAAAATCATTGTGCATGACAAGGTTGGAGAAAAATGTTTTAGAGTGAATTGGTTGAGAGCGTGCGTGTTTTGGAGAGAAATGGCTTGCAGCTAATCGGCACAGCACATATAACAGGCGGTGCGACGCACTGGAAGCGCACGACGCATCAAGGATTTCCACCCAGTGTTAAGTTTAACGGGCGCAACACACATAGAGAGCCCGACGCACTGGGTTTTTAGCAAGATGCATATAGCCTCAACCCCGAAAATTGCTGGAAACTTCACCAAGTTGCACATACTTTGCCTAGATTTGCCAGGTAGGCTTGCTATCTTGTTATTGCATCAAATTTTAAGATAAGAGACGGTGGTTTATGGGTGATAGTGGTTGCAACAAAAAATCTCAAAACCTACTTCTATAGATCCTAAAGCCAATTGCTGCCAGGGTTTAAAACTCATTGTTTTGCCACCAAGAATTTGTCTCCCTCCCGTTGTTCCCTAATTTTCACTAATCCCTAATTCCCTATCACCTAAATTCATTACTCCCTTCTCCTACATACTCTATCCCAAATCCTCTAACCTCACACCTCAAAACCTATACAACTAATCCCAAAACCTAAGCCTTATTCCCATACATCAAATCCCTCAAACCGTCTCCCATATTTCCCTATTAAATTTCTCCCAATAATTCCCATTCCTCAATATTGTTTCCCCCTCCTAAAAATCCCTAACAGTCCCTGTTGCATTTGTTTTTTCCCTTGGTGGCAGAAATTAAAATACAACAACAAAAAAGAGCAGTCCAAGTACAGTTTATATACAAGAGTCATCTTGTCTTCAAGGTATTTTGTTTATCAGTCATGGTATCTGAGCACTCATCGGAATATGAGGTGGAAACCCAAAGTGACTCTCCCTTAGAAGAACAGGCACCCCAAAGGCCTCATAAAAGTGGCAGGCATGTTAGGGAAGAACTGACCACCCTTACAGAATTGCAGGTCTGCTCTCTTGCTATGCAGTGTTTCCAGCATCAGTCATGCTATGATTTTTGTCAAAAGGTGGCAAGTGTCCAATTTCATCATGAGTTGGCTTCTATTTTTGTGCTGCACTTGCACGGAGATCAAGCTATCTTAGCTGGTGTCACCTTCACACTTACACCAGAATCTGTCTCATTAGCAACCGGTGTACCGAACATTGGGGAACCGTGGCACAAGAAACAAAAGATTGATCGGTAGCATTATGAGCCATACATTAAAACCAGTTGCTTGAGGAAGCTCAAGAGAGTGTTCCCATTTTGGTATCTGAAAGATGAATATGATCCACTAATGAGATTGATCATGAAATATTTCAGCTGTGAGGGACGGTTCTCTCGTCTTTATCCTTATAACATCAGGTTGCTCATGCATTTCACCAGGGTATGGATGATGAACATTTCGTATTTCATTTGCGAAAACATTGAGAGGATGACCACCTTTATACAGCGTAAAACCCCACAGCAACAACTTAACAGTGTATATCATTTTTCTCTTATTAAGATTTTGGTGGTTCATCAGCGTGGATTGCAGGGCATCACTTGGGATGATTTCATCTCTCGTGACTTATTTAGAGCTTCACGGGGAGTATCAAAGGTCAAGCATGATGGTGAACCTTCTCATCAGTATGAGTGCCACGAGACTGCTAGTGTGCCAGTTTTTATCACATATCAGAGAGGCACCAGAGATTTGTTTGTAGCGGCAAAGTGAGTGTTATCTCCACCCGGGGTGGAAGGCGCATCGCTTCCTCCACCAGCATTACAGGTACAGGAAAAAGGTAAGGAGCCAATGCAGGATGAGGGGCCTTCAGGTGAATGAGAGACCAAGTTCATTCTCCTTCATGATGATGATACAGATACGGGTCCACAAAGCGCCAAACTTAGAGAGATCATCCAGGAGCAGTGATCAGAGATCGAAGCCTTATCCCTTGACTTGGAGAGCGCTAAGTGGACCATGAAATACTTGGAGCAGAGGAACAAACAACTTGAGGATCAGCAAGCGATCATGGAGCTACAAAACATTCATGAGCATCGCCAAGCTGCACAAAGGAGAAGAGTTGAGCTCACATCATTGGAGCAAGAAATTAATGAGGATCGGGAGGCCAATCTTGAGAGAGTGAACATGCACTTAGAGAGGCTATTGGACAAGGCCGACAAAGACCATGCACTATTGAGACACATGGCTTTTCACTACATGGCGTGCAACAAAGTGTGCAAGGCCCGAATTAGGAATTTGAAGGCGAAATTGAGGAAGGCAATCAAGAAGCAAAAGAGGCAAAGGGAGCTTGATCATCTTTAGATATTGGCCAAGGCCTCTTTAGCCTAGCATAACACTTGATAAGGAAGCTCCAGCCCAAATTTCAAGAAATTTGGGGCATTTTTGGTATTTTTGGAAATTTTTGTGCAAAAAACAGGGTTTTTCTCCCTGTGCGCCGCGCCACGTGGCACACGCTTACAATAGGAGGCTCCAAATGCAAAAAAGTTTATAGTTTTGGATTTTTCATGGAAAATCATGACTTTTGGTGCTTGGCCAAGAAATTTGGGCAAGTTTTGAGTCCTCAGGAGGTCAAAAACACCCTAAAAATGACCTTTCTGCCCCTAATTTCACACACAGGAAGCAGTCTTGGGAGATTGAGGTTTTGGAGGGGCAAATGCGCACCAAATTCAGAAATTCCAATTGGGTTGTAAAGTAGACAGGTAGGGATTTCCAACAAGCACACTTGGGCTCACTTTTGACTTCACAAAGTGCCTCAAAATCAGCTCCAAAGTGGCGTGACGCATACAGATTTTGGTGCGGCGCACAGAGGTTTTTTGCCCAATTTTTCACCTTCCAGCTCAGAAATTCGGCCAGTTTGACTAGTTTTGATTTGTGATGTACTTTTTGACTTATCTTGATGCAATTGAGTGAACATGATGTAATTTTTACACTTAGTATCTTGTTCTAGAGGATTCATTCACCAAAGAGTGAAAATTTAATGAATGAATTAGTTTCCTACCTTATAGAGGCAAGTTGTTTTGATTGGCGAGATTTTAGTACTTTGTTTAGAATTGGTTGAAACAGCTCCTAGAAGGATGAGCTCGACCACTAGAGGTAAGGGAAGAGGTTGGCTTGTCTATATTATGTAATTTCTAAGTCGTTTTTAAGGTTGGACTCTTGGGAAAAGCTTGGCACTCTATTGTACATTCACTTCTGCATTTTTTGGCTAAGGAAAGACGAGGGTTTTGCAGCACTGTTTGGGATCCATGTGGATTTATGTTTTGATGGTGTGCCTCTATGAGTAATTGTAAGTTAATCTAGTGTTATGTGTATCATTTTCTTGTTTATTCTTCTGAATTTGAAACAAATGAGTGATTAAGGTGGAATCCATAACTGTTGTGCTCTGCCTTTGAATTTGTTAAATTTTCATGTTTTGTTCAGTTTAAGGAGAATCCTTGAGTCTCTCTTGCTCTCCTTAGCTCCTCACCTGTCTGATCTACCCATCTCACCTTCTTTAAAGCATCAAAATGATTACCTTCCTTGCCCCAATCAGACCTCTGCAGAAACTGTGCCTCATCCCCGAGCCCAAAATTGCCTTTCCCATTTTTTCAACAAAACCCTCAAAAACTCAAATCAAATCTCTGCACTTAATACCTAGCTTAAGATTAGTTGCAAATTTAGTCATCTCGAGCCTCATTGATTACCTTTTGCCGAGATTGACCCGGAGAGAGCCCTCTCCTGTCCTCGTAGGGCTAGCTACGAGGCTGAGCGTGGTTTGATGTGGACCTAGAACCTTGTCATTTCAGCCTAAGACAAATCTAGGCTCTAACAACCTATGTCATAGTGCCAAACCTATGTCATAATGTCAACAATCTCCCCATTTGGACTTGATGGCAACCCCAAGTCCCTCAAAGTCATTCTCCCCCTTTGACATCAAGGGCAAAGGGTTATGCTTCGCCTGAGTTCATGCTGAAATCGTTGCTCTGCTGTGATGTCCATGCTCCCCCTAACTGTAGGCAAGGTCTATAAGAAGATGTTTTTCAAGAACATCCATAACTTTATACATCATAAATGACCTTCCTACCACCAAAGACTCATACATACATCCATGTCCCAACCAAGTGGGGATACACAAAAAATTTACACAAGATAAAACAAGAACATTACATTATCCATCCCAGGCATAGTGGGGAAATCAAAGTAGGCCGTTACATGACCTTGATAAGAAAAGAAATACATGACATAGAGACGAAATATATACAACCAGACTATGATAGGTATCAACAACTATCATCAGCAGCATCTGTCAATCATCATTCAGGCTAGCAACCATGTTCTCCTTCTGCGCCTGTTCCCCCTGAAACCAAAACACTGTGAACTTGAACCAAGATATTCTAGGATAATGCCAACAATGCATTATTAGAAGAATATGTATGCTCCCCCTGAACCTGTGGTAGAAGGTCTGTGTTAGAACCATATCAGACTCCTTTCATCCTGAGCCTGGCCCACCATTTTTCTTCAAACCAGCATATACACGACTATATACACATAAACTGGCGTATGTATGCAGATTCTCCTCAT
The DNA here is from genome assembly GCA_031772625.1 of Pinus tabuliformis. Classification (NCBI taxonomy): domain Eukaryota; kingdom Viridiplantae; phylum Streptophyta; class Pinopsida; order Pinales; family Pinaceae; genus Pinus; species Pinus tabuliformis. The sequence continues at coordinate 364,024,096 of CM062819.1, forward strand.
TAAACTCGCGTACAACAACATTTCTCTGAAACAGACAAGTTTCAATAGCAAGATGATGCATCAACTACTCCCAGCTTCTGACTAAGGTATTCAAATGTCTCCCTGGGCAGTGGTTTGGTGAGTATATCAACAACCTATTCCTTTGAGGGAACATACTCCAATTTGACCTTTTGTTCAAGCACTTGTTCTCGAAGAAAATGATATTTGAAGGTATGTGCTTGGTCTTTGAATGCATGACTGGATTTTTTGAAATACTAATTGCACTTGTATTATCACATAAAATGGAGATAGGTGGAGTACAAGTGATTTGAAAATCTTGAAAAATTTGCATCATCCAAAGGAATCATGTGCAGCAGCCTCATATTCCGCTAAAGCTGTAGATAAAGCAATTGAACTTTGTTTCTTGCTGAACCAAGATACTAATCTGGAACCCATAAAGAATGCACCACCACTAGTGCTTTTTCTATCATCCATGCTTCCTGCCCAATCTGCATCTGTATATGTATGAATTGTGAGATCTGTATCTCTAGGATACCATAAGCAATAGTTTTGTGTCCCTTGAAGATATTTGAAAATTCTTTTAACCATCTGAAGGTGTGCTTCTTTTTGATTTGCCTAGAATCTTCCAGCTATTCCCACTGCATGCATGATGTCTAGTCAGGTACCTATCAACTAGAGCAGACTACCAATCATGGATCCATAGGTTGGTTGATGTACTACTGTTGAATCATCATTGGCGCTAAGGCTGCATCCTGTTACCATAGGGGTACATACTAGTTTCGAATCTTCCATGCCATATTTCTTCAAGATCTCCTTGAGGTACTTGGTTTGTGACAAAAAGATACCGCCTTTATTTTGTTTGACTTGTAAACCAAGAAAATATGTCAGCTTACCAAGCAAGGACAGTTCAAATTCTTTCTACATCATCAAAGCAAAATTTTGACTCATGGATTCCTCATTGCTACCAAAGATGATATCATCAACATACACGACAAGTATTAGCAATTTATCATTATCAATTTTTACATATAGATTGCTATCGGCTGATCCTTTTGAAAAACCTTGTTGATGGAGGTATTTGTCCAGACGATAATACCAAGCCCTTGGAGCTTATTTAAGACCATAGAGTGCCTTCTTAAGTCTGCATACAAGTTTTGGATCATTTCCAAGGATGAATCCATCTGGTTGCTTAATATACACTTCTTCTTCTAAGACTCCATTTAAAAAGGTAGATTTCACATCCATTTGAAAAACTATGAACTTCTGAGAGCTAGAAAGAGCAAGGAACATTCTTATGGCCTCAAGTCTAGCAACCGGTGCAAAAGTTTCTTCAAAGTCTATGCCTTCTTGTTGAGCATACCCTTTACAAACAGGTCTGGCCTTATTTCTAATAACATCTCCATTTTCATTCAGCTTGTTTTTGAATATCCATTTTGTCCCTATGACATTCTTATCATTTGGTCTAGGAACCAACTCCCAAGTATTATTCTTTTCAATCTGTTCAAGTTCTTCATTCATGGCCTTGACCCAGCATTCATCTTTACATGCTTCACTTACAGCTTTTGGTTCAGTGGAGGAAAGCAATGCTAGATAGCTTGAAGCTTCTGAAATAGTTCTTCTTATTTGTACACCTGCCTCTTTCTGTCCCAAAATTTGAGTTTTTGGATGATTCTTCTGAACGTACCTGGATGTAGTCTTTTCTTCTACACTTATCTATTCTTCTGGTGCCTCAGAGGTTTCTTCTTCATCATAAGTCTAATTTGATGCTGAAGGATAGTCTTCATCATCTTTGAAATATTCAGATTTTATCTACCTAGGAGTATTTCCTTCTTCATCAATCACTACATCAATACTTTCAACAATTTTTCCAAGTCTTCTATTGTGACACTTATATCCTTTGCTCTGGGGAGAGTAACCAAGGAGGATGCCTTCATCTGCTCTAGGTTCAAACTTGCCAAGATTTTCATCAGTCCTTTTGATGTAATATTTGCTTCCAAAATTTTTGAAGTATTTTACCGTAGGAGTCTTACCATACCAAAGATCATGAGGAGTCTGAGTGTTGTTTACCTGGACATTTGTCTTGTTGAGAATAGTAAGGGCAGCAAATGCAGCTTCACCTCAGAAGGTTGCGGGAGTTCCAGTCTCATCAAGCATAGCACGAGCCATTTGTTGAACCATTCTGTTCATCCTTTCTACTACTCCATTTTGCTGAGGAGTCCTTGCAATAGGTAATTCCCTTCTTATTTCATGTTCTTCACAAAAATCGAAAAATTCAGCCAAGGTAAATTCCCCTGCTCGATTAGACCTGAGGCATTTGATTCTGCGATCTGATTCGTTTTGCGCCAAGGCTTTGAATGCTTTGAGCTTTTCGAAAGCTTCATCATTATGCTTCAGAAGTCCTATCCAACACATCCTGGAAAAGTTGTCAATGAACAATATGAAGTATTCTTCTCCTCGAGGTGACCTTTTCCTAGTTGGACCACATACATCAGTATGGACAAGTTGAAGTGGCCTACTAGCTGATCCTTCCTTCTCAGGGAAATTAGTTCTAGTTTGATTACCAAACTGACATGCTTTGCATATTGTATTGTCTGGAATTCTGATGTCAGGGAGATCATGAACCGCCTGATATTTGCATGCTTTCCTTATCTTAGAGAAGCTTAGATGCCCCAATCTTTTATGCCATAGCTAGTGTTCATCATTCTTGCTTAGATAGCATTGTTGTTGTCTTCCCTTGAATATGTATAGATTATTTGGAGTTCTTATGCCTTTGATCATTGTTTCTCCTGTATCAAGCTCTCGAAAAATACATCCATTTGATTGAAATATTACCTCATTTCCTTGATCACACATTTGACTGACACTCAATAGATTATGCTTTAAGCCATCAACATACATAACATTTCCAGCTTTGACCTTTTCTTTCAAAATAATAGAACGTTTACCTTTTATGAATGTAGGGGTGTCATTTCACTATGAGACCTTCTTTTCCTTTTCTAGGGCACTATATGACTAAAGTTTTTCTTTATCACCTGTCATATGTTTTGAGCATCCACTGCCAATGTACCACTGATTTTCTTTTCCTTCTCCATATAAGGCTATACCACATCTTTTTGGTTGTGGTTCTTTATTTCTCCATATTTTGGGACTCAACGAAGCTTTCTCCTTCTGAGTTGTTTGTCGAAACCTACTCCTGCATTCAGAATCTTCATGACCGAAGTTGTTACAAATAGAACATTCTATTTCATTTTCAAGAGTAGAAAAGTTATTGTAGGTCCTTTTCATGATTCCAATCAGACTCCCTTGATTTCGTGCTTCTCTGGTCATGATGGTCTTGTAGGGAACACATTGAGTTGCTTTGTGTCCAAAGTTATGACAAGAGAAACATTGGCCATTGAAGAAATTCTTGCGATTATCAAACCTTCCATCTAGGTGATTGTAATTTCCATAGCCATTCATTCTTAAGGCAAATTGAGAATGATTTACCTGTGGTTGGTTGTAGCTTCTATTCATCCTTGAAGTAGATTGCCCTCGATTTAATTGGTGATCTCTGTTCATCTTTGAAGTAAATTGTCCTTGATTTACCTGATGATCTGCATTGTGCCTTTACTGTCGATTGTCAACCTGTTCACTTCTCCTTGCTACTTCAAGATAACTTTTGGAGGTAGATGGCTTATGTGCTTGAGATGCTTCTTCAGTATACCCAAAACTTGTCTTGATTAGAGGAGAATGCTGCACTTTGATAATCTCATCTAAAGTTTCAGATCCTTTAGAAAATCTAAGATTAAGAGCTTTTGTTTTCTCAATATCTTTTCTAAGTCCCACAATTTCACATTCTAACTTTTCATTGTGTTTTTCCCTTTTAGCAAGTTGGAATATTAGAGTATCTATAATCATATTCTTCTCTTCTAAACAAATTTTAAGTTTAGAAATTTCTTCATAAAGACCTTCTTCATCTATAGCATCCTAGAAATGATCATCTTCAAAAGCCATCAAAAGTCTATAATCATTACCTTGTTCATCTTCATCACTATTTGAAAATACATCACTGTCTTCATGTGTATAATAGCTCTTCTTACTTACATTCCGTTTTATGTTCCATCTGACTGGTTCCTTACCTTTGTCAAGCTTATCTTTATGAGTACACTTGGCTGCATAGTGACCAACTCTTCCACAAGCAAAGAATTTAAAAGGTAGCTTACCTTTGAATCTTCCAGAACCCCGTTGAAGGTTCTTGACAAAGTTTCATTCTTCCTCTCCTTTTGACATATGTCCTGACTCATTGTATTCTCCTTTTCCTGAGGTTTTGAATGCAGATTCTCTCATGTCTGATGGTCCCCCTTTTCTCATTTCGAAAGCAGTTAGGATTCCGTGCAACTGTGACATGGTAATTCTTTGAAGATTCTGCTTTTCTTCTATGACTGAAAATTTTGATTCAAATTTAGAAGACAAAGATCTTAGAACCTTTTCAACCAAAGTAGCTTCTTTTATCCCTTCACCCAAGTTTTTCATACAATTAACAATCTCATCTATACATAAGAAATAATTAGCCACACTTTCATCATTGTGCATTCTGAGATTTTCATATTGGATTCTGAGAGTTTTTAGTTTTGCACGTTTTACCTACTCATCTCCTTCATAGCTCAGAACGATCTTGTCCCATATTTCTTTTGTGGTTTTGAGCTGCATAACCTTGACGAATTCTGATTGAGATAAACTCCCTAATAGAGTATTGACAACCTTTTCTTTTGTTTCATACTGCTTCTTACCAGCCGTATCTGTAGGAGTTGCTAATGGAAATGTGTATTCTATTTCCACGATATCCCAAACTTCTATACCAATAGATTGAAGATAGGCTGTGATTCTGACCTTCCAATAGACAAAGTTCCTTCCATCAAATATTGGTGGCCTAATAGATGTCTCCTTTTCGTAGTTGCTCATGATGATAGATCTTCCTTCAAGCGATCAAGCCTCTTCTGAAGGATCTGGCTCTGATACCAATTGTTGGAAATAATACTGATAGGGGGGGTGAATCAGTATTATCAGGTCAATTATTCTTCATTTCATAATCAGATTTGTATACGCTACTTCAGTTAGTGAAAACCGCGTATGTACACAACTACAGTTAAGGAAACCAGTGTATAACCAGCAGACTTGTAATTTAAATTATTCTTCAGATGTTGATCATTAATTTGTGCATCAAACCATATAAACAGTAACCAGGAACAGTAAAACAGAATAGGCAGTCACACATAAGAACACAAGATATAAGGTGGAAACCCAATGTGGGTGAAAACCACCTGCTGCAATTCGTCTCTATCTTCTTTTAATTAGAAACTTCTTTTTACAATGATTCTGTACTAGTGCAATCTTATACCAATACGTAGGCTTCTACCTACAAAAGGCTACAACCTTTTCGCATTCTCCAGCTTCTCCTGGAAGGGAGCTACAACCCCCTTAACTCTTGTACGAGTTGAGGTACCGATACGTAGGTGCTATCCTACAAAAGGCTACAACCTTATCTTTTCTTTCATGGACCACATTTCATAAATTTTTAGATTGGATCCATGAATAACATCAATCAAACATCAAGTATATCTGCATCAACCAATCTCCTTTGCACCAAACAAAACTAAATCAAATAGTCACTTCTCCGAATGTTGTACCCCGAAAACAGTAACAGTAACTAGACACCAATTCTGAACCCAGAACACTACAACAATAAATAGAAGTAGCTAAAACATATTTCAAGAGATGTACACTACTTCATTGTGTACAACTTGCGTGCATACGCTGATGAATTAAGGCCAACATGCGTATACGCGATTTTGAATTATAGAGCCAACGTGTATACGCACCTTTGCTTCACTAAACCTGCGTACAGATCTATAAAAGATAAGTTATCATTTTCACTTATTCAGACATCAGTTATACCCAGATTATTAGATTTATAGATCAATTCATGCACCAAAAATAACAGATCAAAATCCCACAAAGATACTGCTATTCAAGCCTTAAGATCTTGACCCATCAATAGTACTTATCCTTCTTCTTGTGCTCAGATTCCTCCTTGATTCAGATCCATCTATGCACCATAACCCAATAACCAGTATTCCAAATCTAGCTCTTAATAAGATATTCAATGCTTGAGTCAATGCCTTTGTCTAATGATCTCCTTCCCCTTTTATAGTCTTAGGCCTTACACAATACCATGGTCCAAAACCATAAAGAATCAATACCTTGGACCAAATACCTAGGTTCAACACTTCAGATGAGATACCATGGTCCAAAACCATAGGTCCAAATACCAAGGACTAAATACCACGGACCAAAAATAAGTTTTCCCACACGTATACGCTTTTTCGTCCATGAAAGTGAGTGCATACGCATACGCGACTTTTGGTTGGCAATCTCACATGTATACACGACTTCGTCAAAGGGAACCTGCGTATACCTCTCTTTCTTTCATTCTGAGAGCCTGAACAGTGATCTGCCATTTGAGTGAGTTGTCATCAAGGACAACACCTATGTCATAGTGCCAAACCTGTGTCATAATGCCAACAAGGGGAACCAAGCTTCCTCCAAACACTTGTGGTCATGACACAGGTGGAGGTGATCCTCTATGATACACCATAGAAAAATGACATATCTAATGGAGACTAGTAATTGAAATTCAACAGATGAAGGTAGGGGAGGATTTTCAAAAGCAATTACAATCATCTGATCATCTTGAGGATCCACACAAGGAAAATTTGAAAGATAGAAATTTATCTTAAATTTTAGAAACCTTGATGAATCTTCCTATTCCCTGATATGTAAATCGTAAAATCTTTGGGAATATTTTTGTAAAAATATTTATATCTATAATTATTTTGTATTAGCCTATATACAATTTTGGTGATTTTTAGGGTAAAATAATTTTATACTATAAAATGTGGGAGAAACATTTTTACAAAAAATTGAGAATGGCGATCTTTTTTTTAGAAAAAACATGGAAAATTAGCCCACTTGCGAATATTAGCCCGTAAAATTTTCCCTAGATCCACGATACCAAAGGTGGATAGTAGAGCTTATTGTTGGGATGGGCACGTCTGCAGGACTTCTAGCATTGACATGGCAGTAGGAAACTACACCAAGTCATATTTTATGCTATATGCATGGGTAACTTTGGCAAAAGTAGCATTTCAATGTAACTGGCCATTGGGGATCTTGGGAATAACCTAAAATTTCTATTGAGGGATCTATACGGTACCGTAGGTTGATGATAAAGGCTTAGTGGAAAATTTGGGTTGGGACTCAATCACTAACTTAGCAGATGGCTTGTCATATTCGTGTGATTGAGTCTGAAGGTTGACTTACGGGGTATTGACCTCATCAAAATTCATCATAAGAATATAATAATCACAGAGACAAGATGGAGGTGTTGGTTGAGCTTCCTGACCTTGTGTAGGTTGGGTAGCTATATATCCGTGTTGATGGAATGGATTGGTAAGCACTACCAGTTGAGATGAAGCAGGAGGGGGAGGAGGAGTGGTTGCTTGTGATCCTTAAGAAGCTGTTCAAGCTTCCCATACTTGCCACATCTGAGGTAAAGAGGAAACTCATGGGTACAACGACTATAACTCCACAACATGCACAAGGTTTTTTCATACAAAGACCCCTTGTTTGCTTGGGTTGACCACCCTCTTGCTGGGTTGAGGGATTAGGTCATAGACCTTGAGGGGCATTGTGTAGAGGACCCCGGTTGCCTTGATTACCTTGAGACTACTAGTTTAAATTACCGTTCCCCTTGTTCCTTTTCTTTGGGTTAGGGGGATTGGGTCCACTATGTTTAGCATACACTTTACCTTATGGAGGAGGTGGTTGTTCTGGCATAGGGGAAGCAAGCATGGGGGGTTGGGGTGTTGGTGCCGGAGGGGTTGGAGCACTAGGAGGTGCATATTGATAATAAGAAGATGGGGAAATATTGGGCTAAACATGGAGTGCAAGAAATGGACTTGGAATTTGTTGATGTATATGGGGATATTCATATGGCATGCTGGGACATGGATAAGGTTTCCTGGTGAAGGATTGGGAGGGGTAAATGTATGTGGAACCTGTCCCTCCTTGAGGTGGACCATAACTCATCTAAGGTGGAGCAGATGGTTGAGGGGGTGAAATAGTTCCAACTATGCCATCAGTCACATGAGATGCCCTTAGTGCATTAGCAACACTAGGCCATGGAAGATCAGGGATGATGGTGTAAACATAACATGAGTGGGCGTAGATTAGATCAAATTTTAATGCTACTTGGAGTGCATCTTCCTCATACTAGGGGAAGTGTGACACTGCATCTTTAGCATTGGGGGCCAAAAACAATCTATGGAACCAATCCATATAGACTTAGTCTTCGAAGTCATGATATCTACAGATGCTCCTCCTTATATACCATTCTTGAACATGATGTTGGGTGTGGAGCCTGATTATCTTCTATAGTACCGGCATATTGGACCCCAGTTCAAAATGGGGTGGCAACGCCGCCCGTAAAATAATCGCTGCCGTGGGGGGGTCCAGGGGGGGGGCGGCAGCGAATTTTGGGAGCCCCCCCCTGGCGGGGGGTTTCGGGGGCAGCGCCCCTGAAGCTAAAAACAGCTGTAAAATTGCCTTGTAAAAGTATAGTAATTTCTAGTCAATCTGGGCTGTTCATTAGGCGGATGATCTGACGGTAGAACTTATTTTTAGTTTAGGGTTTTTTGCCCTAGAAGGCAACCCCTCTCTTTATATGAGGGCATTGTATTTGAGGCTGTGAGATAGATGTGTATTCGGTGAGCGAGAAACATAGAGGTGAGACTGTGAGAGAAAATAGAGGATATTACAGCGGTTTTGCTGTAGGTTGTATCTCTTCATTTTGCTGGATAATAGAAAGGAAGGACTGGCTGTTCGGGGTGGACGTAGCCCAAACTGGGTGAACCACGTATATCTGTGTCTCTCTTGTTTTGTGCGTTTTCTGTGTTTATATTTCTGCAATATTTTATGTGTTCCATTGCTCCGTAATATATAATTTTCTAACAACTGGTATCAGAGCCGAAGGTCTATTTGGCTGATAAACTCGCAGGAAGGAAGGGTTCCTGGTTCGAGTGGGAGCAATGGCGGAAGATGGTAAGTTTAGGGTCGAGAAATTTAACGGCCAAAACTTCTCCCTGTGGAAGATGCAGATGGAAGATTATCTGTATCAGAAAGATCTATACCTACCATTGGGCGGAAAAACAAAGATGCCGACGGGTATGAAAGACGAAGAATGGAACCTTCTCGATAGAAAGGCACTCGGAACAATACGGCTGTGCCTTGCTGCGTCAGTCACTTTCAACATTTCGAAGGAAACCACGACAGGAGGTTTGATGGAGGCGTTGTCGAAACTATATGAAAAACCCTCGGCCTCGAACAAGGTATTTCTTATGAAACGGTTATTTAATATGAAGATGTCGGAAGGTGGATCTGTTGCAGACCATTTAAATGATTTTAATACAGTTACAAGTCAGTTAAGTTCTGTAGGGGTAAACTTTGATGATGAAATTAAAGCTCTGTTATTCTTATGCTCGTTACCAGAAAGCTGGAATGGTTTGGTAATGGCCATCAGTAACTCTGTTTCTGGATCTAGTACTTTAAAGTTTGATGATGTTGTCGGTGCTATCCTTAGCGAGGAAATGCGACGAAAAAGCTCCGGTGAGACATCGGGAAATGCTTTGAGTGCAGAGTCTAGAGGAAGAAAAATGGAAAGAGGAAAGAGCTCAGGATATCGCAGTAAATCAAGGAAAGGCAGATCCAAGTCCAGATCAGGGATAGTGTGCTGGAAATGTGGAAAGAAAGGACACCTAAAGAAAGACTGTAGATCTCGGAAGGGAAAAGAAGGAGATGCACAGCAAGAAAACAATCATGAAGCAAATGTGACAGGTGAGGTGTTACAAGATGCTTTGATTCTTTCTTTCGAAAATATTACTGATTCCTGGGTGGTAGATTCAGGGGCTTCATTCAATGCCACACCCGATAAGAAATACTTTCATGACTGTGTTCAAGGAGATTTTGGACAAGTTCGTCTAGGTGATGATAAACCCTGTAAAATCGTTGGAATGGGTAAGGTTCTTGTAAAACAGTAGAATGGAAACCAATGGCTACTAAAGGAGGTAAGGCATGTTCCAGATCTAAAGAAAAATCTGATTTCAACAGGGCAGTTAGGCAGTGAAGGTTGTGTGACAACTTTCACAGATAAAGCTTGGAAGGTCACTAAAGGAGCCCTGGTAATAGCAAAAGGTGAAAAGGTTGGTACATTGTATTTATGCAATGGTATTTCTAACTCTGTTAATGCTTTAACTTCCAGAGGAGCAGATGCAGCATTATGGCATCATAGGCTCGGACACATGAGTGAAAAAGGGATGAAGATTCTTCACTCAAGGAATTTGTTGCCAGGTTTGAAGAATGTTGATTTGGATTTCTGTGAGAACTGCATTTATGGAAAATAGAAGAGAGTCAGATTTCTCAGAGTTGGGAGAGAAAAGAAGAACGAAAAATTAGAGCTTGTGCATACAGACGTATGGGGACCTGCTCAGGTATGATCTCTCGGTGGCTCTTGTTATTATGTTACTTTTATTGATGATGCAACTAGAAAAACTTGGATTTATTGTATTAAGAATAAATCTGATGTATTTGATACTTTCAAGAAATGGAAAGCTTTGGTTGAGATTGAGACAGGAAAGAAATTGAAGTGTCTTAGATCAGACAATGGAGGTGAATATTGCAGCAAAGAGTTTGATAGGTACTATTCAGAGCATGGAATTCGCAGAGAGAAGACAGTTCCAAGAACACCACAAGAAAATGGTGTGTCAGAAAGGATGAACAGAACAATCATGGAGCGTGCAAGGTGCATGAGATTGCATGCAGGATTGCCTTTACAGTTTTGGGCAGATGCTGTAGATACTGCTGTTTATTTAATAAACATAGGACCTTCAAGTTCCTTAGATGGTGGTGTTCCAGAGGAAGCATGGACAGGGAAAAAGGTAAACTACTCTATTTTAAAACCTTTTGGTTGTGAGGCCTTTGTCCATATTGATAAAGAAAATAGAACAAAGCTTGACGCAAAGTCAAAGAAATGTACCTTTATTGGATATGGTGTTAATGATTTTGGTTATCGCTTATATGATTATGAAAATCACAAAATCATTAGGAGCAGAGATGTAATATTCAATGAAAAGGTCTTGTATAAGAATCAGTTGCAGGAAAAGAAACAAGAAAAAGAAAACAAGGAATACGCAGTTCTTGATGAAATTACTGAAAAAGTAAAGGTGCCTGAAAATAATAATAATCAACAACTGCAACAACAACAACCATCACAACAACAACAGGCACCCCAAACACCTGAAAGTGGTGTTCGAAGATCTACCAAGACAAGTAGACCTCCTGAACGATACTCTCCTTCATTATATTATTTATTGTTGACTGATTCCGGTGAACCTGAATGTTATGAAGAAGCAATGCAGGTTGAAAGCAAGAAGAAGTGGGAGGTAGCCATGGAAGAAGAGATGGACTCCTTAATGCATAACCAGACTTGGGATTTAGTCAGGTTGCCTGCAGGAAAAAATACATTGAAGAATAAATGGGTTTACAGGCTGAAGGAAGAAGATGGAGGAAAGCAAAGGTACAAAGCTAGACTTGTGGTGAAGGGGTTTGCACAGAAGAAAGGTATTGATTTTGATGAAATATTTTCTCCTGTTGTTAAAATGACTTGAATCAGAACTATTTTAAGTCTTGTAGCAGCTGAAGATTTGCATCTTGAGTAGTTAGATGTAAAGACAGCCTTTCTCCATGGGGATTTGGAGGAAGAGATATATATGCAGCAGCCACAAGGATATGAGGTGAAAGGGAAGGAGAAACTTGTGTGCAGGTTGAAGAAGAGCTTGTATGGTTTAAAACAGGCTCCAAGGCAGTGGTATCTAAAATTTGACAAGTTTATGTCTGAACAAGGTTATACTAGATGTCACTCTGATCATTGTGTTTATCTGAAAAAGAAAAATGATGGCAGCTATATTATATTGTTATTGTATGTAGATGACATGCTTGTTGCAGGATCTAACATGCAGGAAATAAATGTGCTCAAAAGAAAATTGGCAAATTCATTTGCAATGAAGGATTTGGGTGCTGCAAAACAAATCCTTGGTATGAGAATAACTAGAGACAGGAAAAATAGAAAATTAACATTGTCTCAGAATGAGTACATACAAAAGGTGTTGAAAAGATTTAACATGCAAAATGCAAAACCAATTAGTACACCTTTTGCTAGCCATTTCAAACTTAGCAAAGAAATGTGCCCAAAGACCCAAGAAGACATGGATTATATGTCTAAAGTTCCATATGCATCAGCAGTTGGAAGTTTAATGTATGCAATGGTCTGCACAAGGCCTGATATTGCACATGCTGTGGGAGTTGTAAGCAGGTACATGAACAATCCAGGAAAGGAACATTGGATGGCAGTGAAATGGATTCTCAGATATTTGAGAGGTACCACAAATCAGGCATTATGCTTTGGTGGTTCAAACATATCCCTACAAGGATATGTTGATGCAGATATGGCAGGTGACAGAGATAATAGGAGGAGCACTACAGGATATGTATTTACTGTCGGAGGAATAGCTGTCAGTTGGGTTTCAAAAATCCAAAGTGTTGTTGCACTCTCAACAACAGAAGCAGAGTATGTTGCTGCTACAGAGGCTAGTAAAGAAATGATTTGGTTACAAAGGTTTATGGGTGAATTAGGTAAGGAGCATGATATGGGCACGTTATACAGTGATAGTCAAAGTGCCATTCATCTTGCAAAAAACTCAGCATTTCATTCCAGGAAAAAACACATACAGCTCAAGTACCATTTCATACGATCAGTGTTGAAAGATGGAGAGTTGAAGCTGGAAAAGATACACACTAGCTAGAAACCTGCAGATATGCTAACAAAAGTTGTAACCAGGGAGAAATTGAGAATATGCTCAGTTTCAGTTGGTCTTCAAGGATGACGATGAAGATGAGAAATAGCCAGGTCCAAAGAGGAGTCATTGTCCAGCAAATGGAGGAGCGGTGGAGTTGCTACAATCAGTCTCCAAGTGGGAGATTGTTGGGTGTGGAGCCTAATTATCTTCTATAGTACCGCCATATTGGACCCCAGTTCAAAATGGGGCGGCAACGCTGCCCGTAAAATAATCGCTGCCGTGGGGGGGTCCAGGGGGGGGTGGCAGCGACTTTTGGGAGCCCCCCCCTGGCGGGGGGTTTCGGGGGCAGCGCCCCCGAAGCTAAAAACAGCTGTAAATTTGCCTTGTAAAAGTATAGTAATTTCTAGTCAATCTGGGCTGTTCATTAGGCGGATGATCTGAGGGTAGAACTTATGTTTAGTTTAGGGTTTTTTTCCCTAGAAGGAAACCCCTCTCTTTATATGAGGGCATTGTATTTGAGGCTGTGAGATAGATGTGTATTCGGTGAGCGAGAAACATAGAGGTGAGACTGTGAGAGAAAACAGAGGATATTACAGCGGTTTTGCTGTAGGTTGTATCTCTTCATTTTGCTGGATAATAGAAAGGAAGGACTGGCTGTTCGGGGTGGACGTAGCCCAAACTGGGTGAACCACGTATATCTATGTCTCTCTTGTTTTGTGCATTTTCTGTGTTTATATTTCTGCAATATTTTATGTGTTCCATTGCTCCGTAATATATAATTTTCTAACACATGATCGGGAAGGCAGCTAGTAGAAGTTTGATGGAAAGAAGTAAAATGTATAGTATCGATATCATAATAGAGAGGTAACTGGAAATAGGAATGAAAAGTTGTGGCAAGAGTCGCTAAAGTGGAATGAGTCACTTTGGGTTGATCGACATACCACTGAGGAGAAACTCTAGTGAGCATTCATTGGAACAAACAAAGACAAATGTAGCCTTTAGTAATGGAATTTGATGAACACCACATGTCGAATGAGAAAACATGATTAGTGGGATCTTCTCCACGATTACCTTAAAACTTTGGGATGTTTGAAGGGAGTTTAGTAGGAATAGCTACCCATGTGGTATCATGGAGAAGAGGATCATTGATAAGCTAGCTCAATTCTATGAGACTCAAACCAATCATAAAAGAAAGAAAGGGAGTAGGAGTGACCACACCATTGGGGGTTCCGCTGGTGGGGGTACCCTTGTTTTTACCTGGGTTAACACCCCGGTTTCCCATACTTGCATTGGTGCCTAACATGGTGGCAATACGGGGTGTGGCAATGCAAAATCAAAGGAGGAACTGGATGAATCTATAGAGTTAGAATCAGAATGATGATGTGATGGAGGATTGGGAGGATGAACTCTAACTAGATGGGGAGGAATAATATGTCCTAACAAGAAATGAGGTTGAAGACCTCTAATTTGATGCGAAAAACAATTAGGAGGCACAATGATGTCCATAAAATAGTTATCTAAGAAATAAAGGGTGATGATAGGAATAAACGGTCAACAAAAAACAAGAAAACACCTATTGCATTGGTGCCAAGTGTAAACTAACTATTTTAATCATGCTACTCTAATACAAGAAAATAAATCCTATCAAAGAAAAAGGCCTCTAGCCTATAGGTGATCTAAATCCTAAAAGAATCCTACATCTACTCTTTCAGATGGCCTTCCAAAGAACTTCTTACTTGACAGAATTTGATCTCCACAAGCAGAGTTGTTCAGAGAAAGGTGGGGTAGAGAACCAACTACTTCCCATAGCCAATCCTGTAGGGTGTTTTCCTATGTTTGGTCACTATGGTTACCTTCATCCAATGGGGGTAGTTGAGTGTTGAGCTTCTTGGTAGGTAGCCACCGCATGGGATTTCCTGCTACGAGGTGTGTAGCCCTGATGATGGGCCTCTAAATTAGACATAAATTAAGGCCCATGCCTGTGAATTAAACATAAATTAAGGCCCATATGACTATCCTTCAACACATTAAACCTCACTTTCTGCATTAGATAATGTATCTTTAAATTTAATATATTCATTAGGAAGGTTTATGAATAATTTCATATCTGTGCCTAATATTATTTTTTTTTTTGGAATATTATGAGAATATTGGGCATATTATGAAGATTTTGAGGAGGATATAATTTAGGAACTTGCTCCCTACTACAGGAGGATCAATATTCAATAATAAATCACCAATATATTATTGAATTATGGCACAAATTGTGGAACTCCAATGATTGAGAAAATCTAGGAATGTGTTCCCTACCATTTAATGCAGATTCCTAGTATTGGGAACCAGATCCATGAATCAAGGGATTTTGGGGGGAAAGATTCCTCCTTTCATGGGGAATGACTCCTAATAATTTTGTATAAGTACCAAGTCAAATTTCCCTGTAGGGGTTGACTTTTATTAGTTTTCTGGTGGAGAGAACTCGTATTTTTGTGGCTCCATTGTATTTTCTTGCAGGGATGTAATTCTAGTGATGAAAATAATGAAGATTGGTGTCATCCTCAGCTTCTAAATCTTGTTCTCCTCCATAGGTCTCTGAGTTTCCTTGGGATTTTCTAGACCGAGAGAGTCAGAGCCATTTTGTATCATTTTTTATTCTTTTCACTTATTATTCACATGCATCTCTTGTTCTTGTTTATTTCTATTTCTGCATTTAGTATTAATGATTTATTATTGTAGGATTGAGTAAAATGGATAATGTAAGTTATTTTGTAGGGTCACAAGCATAATTTCATCCTTGGAAAATATTTTGAAGGTCATAGTAATCATTGATCTGCTTGGATTAGTTTTCTTGTTCCCAAATCTAGATTTCTGGAACTCCTTTGTGGCAAATAGCAGCAAATTTCTGCTATTTTTTAGAGGATTCTAACGAGATTCAATCAAGTTGGTTCCAGTTGCATTAGATAAAAAAAGAAATATATTTAATAAAAAAATTTACCCTATTTCATTTTCGCTTGATTAGGTTAGGCATTTGATAGATTTACTAGCTCACTAGTTCTCGAATTTATGATTTTTAGACTAGTAATTTTCCATTATTTAATAAATCTTTCCGATGTATAAATGAATTTGTCGATAGATGTGGAAAATAATGTGTGTCCCAAGAGCTTCTACGTTGCAGGGATACCTCATCTCTTGCACCTCATCCAATTCTCATCCACCCATGTCTGAAAAATCCACTAAAATATCAATCTGAATTCTTGTTTTATAAGCAAAAATTGTCAATTCCATTGAGAAAATCTACCCATCTTGAAGCCCTTGCTTCATTTCTAGGTAGTTTCCACCACCTCCATGCCTTATGCTTCCATTATCAACCTTTCCAAAGCTTGATTCTACCTGCTATACCACTTCTTAAGCTTTCAGCCTGCTTTCTGTAATAAAACAGGGGATCCTTTAGAGATCATGTAGGAACTAGAACATCATGTAGACATCATGTAGGAAACATTGAGGCATCCTGTTTTAAGTCTAAATTTAGGAAAATCATCATTTAATCTAGGATTAGGCCTCTACTTGACCTCCAATCCATCAAAACCATTGTACCCGTCTTCATCCACACCTGTCTCCCCTACCAAAGAACAAAGAATGATTAGCATTTACATTTTCCAAGCAAAAAGATAAAAAAGGAGAAAGTTATTTTATATTTATTCATGCACACAGTAGTTGGCACTCTATAGATCAGATTCTAGTCTCAGTTAGATTAAATCATCACATGTGATAAATAGGGTTAAGTTAGGTTTCTTTTATATTTAGTTCATGATCTTTATGCAATTAGAATATGTTTCTTTCCTTGTACTTTATTTCTTGCAATAGGTGAGGGTTTCCATTTCAGTTCATTTTCTTCAATTAGTTTAGGGTTTGATTTCAATACATGAACTCCATTACATCATGAAAACAAAGGAAGGACACATTGTATGCTACACATATAGTGTCGATACATCTTAAGTTTGTATGAACCCAAGGTTGATAATTAAAAGTCGGTACCCTTGGAGGTTGCAACATTCTTGCTGCAATACTGAAGCTCATCACTTTTTGGCGTCGTTTCTGGGGATCGAACCCGGGTCACCCATGTGAAAGGCAGGAATACTCAGCACTATACTATCTCATAGTTAGTTGTTAAACTAATTTTGGTGTTGTTAATTTGCAAGTATTGGTAGATTTGATTAGTTTGCTTCCATTTGTGAATAGCTCTAACAATATTATAGAGATAAGAAAATCTTCAAAAAAGGCTAACAACAAGTGGATCTCACAACATTCCTCCCTTCCTGGGACCATGGCTTGAGGAACAATTCCCATTCAGCCCAAAAAAGACACAATTCTAGTTTCTTATGAAATTTAGGGTTTTTCTGCTAATTAGATCATTATCTTTCAGTTTTAGAAGATAGGTTACAATTGACATTTCTGATATCTTAGGTCTTGCATTAGATTTCATGTTGCTTTCATAATAGTTTCTAGCATTCCCATGCATGAACTTGTCAAAGAAATAATGCAAATTCTATTTTATTCTATTTTAGTAAACCCTTCTTGTTTTGAGATGAATTTATGAATAAATGCTAACAATGATGTATACGTTGTAGGAGATTCTACATTGCAAGAATACCTCGAATCATCAGCCTCAACCTAATCATACCCACCCATGATCACCAAAAGCCACTAAGTTCTCTGTTAGAGTCGGTATTTTCATCCCTTTGTCAGAGATCAAATCCTCTTGTTGCAATTCATATTAGGTGTCCCACCCAGTCATCTGCATTCTATTAGGCACATAGATCATCTGACGGTAGTGGCATTCCTCCAGTTTCCCTCATTTTATCTACCTGCTGGCTCATGTTTGTTCATTAAAAAAACATATACAGTCTTCTTTTTATCTTAAAGATTGCAAACGTTGTCTTTAGGGTTTCATTAGGGTTTGGTCAAAAGATGTTTCAAAGTGTCCAATAATAACCAGCAGGCCATGAGGAGATTTCAACATCAATAAATTTCATCGCCAAGTCTTCGAAAATGTGTTAGGAAAAAATAGAGTATTTTGCTTTTATTGTAAAAAAAATCATGAAAATTTTGTTTTCCTCATTGTAAATTCCTTCATCTGTAATCCTGGTTTCTTTCCTTAGCCCCAGAAGCTCCAACACCTGCAAAACAACCAAATCTCAGGTCATTTAGTTCATCATAAAACTTAAAAGAAGTGAAAATGTCCAAAAAAACAGAGTTTGAAATAAAGTCATTTGTAAAACATTATGAAAGTGGGTTTGGCAAAATTAAATTTGAAAAGCTCATGTATAAATCATTTCTCCAAATGTATAAAGTTCATTTGTACTCCAAGAGCAAAGAGAGGCAAGGAAAAACGATTTCGGTGAGTGAGTGAGAAGTTTGGGGAAAAATCATTGTAAGTTACCAGCGCGGCGCACTGGGTAGGAGGCGCGACGCACTCACCAGGCGCGACGCATTGGGATGCATTTTGCAGTGCAAAACAACACCGGTGTGGCGCATACGCTGGGCGCGGTGCATTTGGTTGGATGTGCAACACACATAGCCAGAGAGCCGAAACTGCTAGAACTTGCTCCAAATCACCAAAAATCACACGAATTTGTCTTGATACAAGTAGGTAGAGCCTCCATCTCTATTATTTATCCAAGTTTGGTGTTTATGTTATGGTGGTTGATGAATGGTGAGTGTTTAAAAAAATCAAACCCTACCATTTGAAATTCCTCAAAGAAACTTGCTGCTAGGGTTTTGATTGACTGTTTTGCCACCAAGTTCACTCCCTTATCACATTTTTCCATTGATTTCATTATTCCCTAAGTTCCCCTACCCCCTAAATTCATTAATCCCCTATCCCAAGTTCCCTTTCCAAAAATCCCAATTGTAATTCCCCAAACACTAATCCTATACAAAAACTCCCAAAACATCCCATATTTCCCTAACTAGAATCTATCCCAACAATCCCTAAATACCCCACTATTTTTCCCTCCCCTTACAGTCCCTCATTTCACTGTTTTTCCTTGGTGGCGGAGGTCAAGGACATCACCAAAAACAGTTCAAGACAGTTTGACATATCAACACCTATTTCTCCAAGACAGTTTACCTACCAGTGAACATGGCATCTGATCCTTAATATGATTATGAAGAGGAGACCCAAAGTGACTCACCCACAAAGGGACATGCACCCAGGAGGCCTCATAGAGGTGGCAAACATATCAGAGAAGAACCAACCACTCTTGCTAAATTACAGGCCTGCCCTCTTGCCATCTTTTGTTTCCAGCATTAGTCATGTTATGAATTTTGTGAGAAAGTTGCTAATATTCAGTTTCATCATGAGTTGGCCCGCTTGTTTTTACTGCATTTACATGGTGATCAAGCCACTTTAGTTGGTGTCACTTTCACATTAACACCAAAATCCATTTCATTAGCAACTGACATACCTAACATTGGAGAGCCATGGAACAAGAGGCAAAAAATTGACTGGCAGCATTATGAACCGTACATCAAGCCCATTTTTTTGAGACAGCTCAAGAGAGTATTTCCTTTTTGGTACCTCAAAGATGAATATGCTCCTCTAATGAAACTCATCATGAATATTTCAGATGTGAGGGCTTGTTCTTCCGCTTATATGCTTATCATATAAGGCTACTGATGCATTTTACCTGGGTACGAATGATTAACATTCCTTACTTCATGTGCTGAAACATAGAGAAGATGACCACCCTTGTGCAGCACAAGACCCCTTAGCAGCAGTTTAACAATGTTTATCATTTTGCTCTCATCAAAATTCTAGTCGTTCATCAGCTTGGTTTACAGGGCATTACTTGGGATGACTTCATCTCTCGTGAGTTTTTCAGAGCTTCATAGGGACCTTCAGAGGCTGGGCATGAGATAGGTGGACCTTCCTATCAACATGAGGGCCATGAGACACAGACCGCTAGTGTGCCAGTGTTCATCACCTATCAAAAGGGCACTAGACAGTTGTTTGTAGCAGCAAAGCGAGTGTTATCTCCACCCAGGGTGGAAGGGGCCTCGCTTCCATCGTCAGCACAGTAGGTTCAGGACCGAGGTAATAGGCCACTACAGGAGGAAGGACCATCAAGTGAGTGGGAGACTGATTTCAACCTTATTGAGGGTGATGATACTGATATGGGCACAAATCTTAGAGAAATCATTAAGGAGTAGTAGGCAGACATTGATGCCTTGTCTACCAACTTGGATAGAGCCCAATGGACTATAAAATACCTGGTGCAGAGGAATAAGCAGCTTGGGGACTAGTAGGTGATTATGTAGTTGCAAAACATTCAGGAGAATCGCCAAGCTGCCCAAAGGAGGAGGGTGGAGTTCACTTCATTGGAGCAAGAGATAAATGCTGACAGGGAGTCATGGCTTCAAAGAGTCAATATCCACTTGGAGAGGAAGCTGTAGAAGGCCATCAATGTAAAGAATATTCTTAAGCAACTTGTCCTATCATTACTTGTCTGGGAACTTGGTGTGCCAAGCAAGAATCAGGAGTTTGAAAGCAAAGTTGAAGAGAGCATCAAGGAGGCAAAAGGAGGATGAAGGAATTTAGATCTTGGATGAGGCTTCCTTAGCCCAACATCATGCTTGATAGAGAAGACTCAACCCAAATTTCAAGAAATTTGGAGCAATTTTTTCATTTTGGAAAGTTTTGGCACAAAAAACAGGTTTTTCTACACTATGCGTCATGCCACGTAGCACTCGCTTTTGCTAGGGGCCTCCAAATCACAAAAAATCAACATTTTTGGATTTGGCATGGAAAATTACACTTTCCTACCTATGGCCAAGAAATTTTGGTAGGTTTTGAGCCCTCAAAAAGTTAGAAAACACTCAAAAAATGACCTCACTGCCCCTATTTTGACACATAGGAAGAAGCGTTTGGAGAATGGCCTTTTGGATAATGGAGGCCAAATTGAAAAATTCCACTCAGGTTGGAAGCTAGATTGGTAGACCTTTCTAGCAAGCACACCTGGAGCACATTTGGACACTGGGAAGGCCTCCAAGAGTGGGTCCAAACAGGCACGACGCATAGAGAATTAGGCGTGGCGCATAGAGGAAAAATTGCCAGTTTGACCAAGTTTTGCTCTGTTTTTCGCCCAGCTTTGCCTAGTTTTACTTTTTCACTTTCCTAATGGAAAATGTATCATGTAATTTGATGAAAATTGATGGATTATGATGTAAATATGTTATATTTTCACTTGTATACGTAGATTCATCAGTTTAGAGGTTGTTTGAAACTGAATGAATCAGTTCCCTTGTTTCTAGAGGCATGCTGTTATGTTGCCTAGTTTCTAGTTCTCAGTTTAGATTCAGTTGGATCAGCTCCTAAACATGTGAGCTTGACCCCTAGAGGCAAGGATGAGCTATGTTTGTCTATATTATGTTATTTTTCAGTCATTAGCATGGTTGGACTCTTGAGGAAGAAAAGAACTTCATTGTACACTCATATTTTCATTTTGGCTAAGGAATTGAGACTAGGATTTGCAGCACTCTTTGGGATTCATGTGGCAATTTGTCTTGTTACAGTGCTTCTCTTTGTAATTGTGAATCCTTTTATGTGATTGCATGCCATTATGTATCTTATTTCTTCTGAACTAAACAAACAAGAGTGTAAGTAGAATTCATTGAAAGTGCAATGCTCTACTTGAAGTTTGCTTTAGTTATTTGATGTTTTTAGCTGTTTGCGGAGGATCCATGATTTCTCTTGCCCTCTTCAAGACCTCACCTGTCTACTCCTTCCATCTCACTAAAATTTCAGTGCCAAAACGATTGCCTGCCTTGCCCCATTGAGATCTCTGCAGAACTGAGCCTCAATCCCCACAACCCCAAAATGTGCCTTTCCCTTTGAGCCAACAAAACACAATTTTATCAGATCAACTCTCTTGCACATATACCTAGCCTAATATCAGAAGATATTACAGTCATCTCAAGCCCTCATTGATCATAATTTGCTGAGATTGACCCAGAGAGAGCCCTCTCCTGACCTGGTAGGGCTAGCTACCAGGCTGAGCGTGGTTTGATGTTGGCCTTGGATCCTACCTTTTCAGCCTGAGGTAAATATAGGCACTAACATAGTGGTGACCATACTGGGGAAGAAATTTTATTATCATTGTTTTGTTTTATAGACTACAAACGGAGCCTAAAGTTAGCCAGGTAGCCTTCGAAACACTCTTGCTTTGCATTAGCGAAAGTAGATAAAAGCTGCTTCAATCAATCTCTAGCCTAGTCTTATAAGCTGAACATCTAACTTGCAAATTGCCCCAGTAACATGTATCAATTTCAGATCTGATTGTTGATGGTGGACAATAGTCAGACACAACAAGGCTGAAATCATTCACCTGGCAACTCCAATGTCGAAGAATCCCAAGGTTCCAAATTTTTATGGCGACTACTTTCCAAGAATCAGTAGCCTGAAGAATTTCTTGGTCAATTCATTGTTATCAAAATGGATTTTCTTGCTCGATGGTATGCTCCCATGAGCCGAGATCACATTCCAGGTTTTCCAAATAAAATTCCAAAGGTAAATTGGCAAAGGAATTTGCCTATGTTTAAAGATGATAATAGGAATGATGCTACTTTACATCTGGTTAGATTTCACATACATATTCGCAAGTTGAAGGTTGATTTTCCTGAAGATTGCTTGATGAAGATATTCATGGCCACTCTGGAAGGTGAAGCCCGATATTGGTATGAAAGTTTGCCGCCTGCTTGTATTTACTATTTGAAAGATTTTCATACCATGTTCTTTGAAAGGTATAAAGAATCTTATCCATCATTAAATCTAGTTCAGAACTGTTGCAAACATGTTTATAGTTTTATTGAACATCTTGAGAAAGTTTATGAAGATGACGAATTCATGGATGATGAGATCATGGAAGCCCTGTATGAAAATCCATTTCAACAACATAAAGAGAGTGATACTTATCAAGATGATCAGGAAAATTTGCAGCAGGATCAAGATCTTACTATAGTGGAAATTGTTGAGAGAGAAGGTTTTATTTTAGATCTGTCCATAGAAGAAGACCGTATGTAGGGAAGTCAAGTTTCAATTTCAGAATGTGATAAAGTCAAGTTAGGTATTTCAGATCTAGATTCAGATCATGATGATCAAGAGTACCTTGGTCTGAATTCCATTAAGGAGAGCTCCGTTGTTGAGATCATCTGGAGAGAAGAAGATAGAGTTATTGACCCAAGTGTTCTCATTTTGTTAGAACAAAGCCTTCGTGAGGAGGTAATCCAGTTAGTTCATGAAAAACAAGATGAGATCTTTGTTCAAGTAAGTGAAAAATCATTTTTCGATAACTCAGTGGTAAATGATAAGTTGATTGCCATGTCGTATGAAGATGATCAACAATGTTTTCAAATTTCAGAAGATCAGGGAAATGAGGAATACCAATCAGGATTTTCATGTTTTGAAATGTTATTTCAAGAAGACAATAATTGATTGAGCAAAAGAAAACAAAAAGTATTATCTCCTTTGTCTGAAGATGAGATAGATCTACTCCTGAAAGGTTAGTTTCCAGCCCAAGCTAATGCAGATCTGCAGTGTGCACATGGTCAAGAAGGTGATGGTGGAACTTCTTCCTCTTTTGAAAATGATGACAGTCTTGTAATTAGCTTTATAGATTAGCAAACAGATAATATTCTCTTTCATGAAGATGATAAGGCTGTCATGTTTGATAATCTTGATGATTGTTTTCTATTTAAGAATGACCTAGACCATGAAGTTGAGTAATATGAGCTTGAGAGAGACAATATGCTAGAATTTCTCATGGTCAAGGAATTTACAGCTAACACACAGATGGCAGAAGCTTATACCTCTTTGTGCCTTCCTATCACTCCGCAACCAGTTGTTCTTTTAGATCAGAATAAAGGGAGTACTTGTATTTTTGCTGCTGGATCTCAAGACAGGCTAGTGCTTCAGGATTTTCAAGATCCCTTTGGCATTCTTTTGCAAGCATTAGAGAACATAAATGTTGCCTGGTTCGTTATCATAAGCCTTGGTTTCAGTGGTTATTGTGAGTTGCCTACATGTACATCGTTCTGCATGCTCGGGAAAAGTGAGAGCAGAATTTTAGTATGTAGCCATCTGTTGGATTGGTTACATTGGAAGGCTCACTTCACATGATTGTACATATTTCATCAGTAGGCAGGTGGTTGTCATCATAATTTGAAGCCCTCAAATCTCGATGGTCTACTGCCATTTGAAATCTTTGTAAGTACTTGTTCCAGTTAGGTCAGTCTTGAGTAATTTTTTGTTGTTTAGATAATCTTCGGCAAAATCAACAATTTGTTTGGAATTATAAATTATTAAATAGATATAGATTATTTAATAAACATATATTATTTTATATAACTTATTATTTTAATAAACCATTATATTTAAATATTATATATGATATATTTTAATTAACTTAATAGTGAAGATCTAACTTACCAATGGACCATTAATAATTATTACACAATTACCTAGTGTAACTAAATTATAAAAATAATAGGGATTTATTACCATTCACTTGTATTTAAATAATATTGGAATAATAATAAATATATATTATTTAATATATATTATGAGATATAATGACCATTATAATTAAAATACTAATATTATACTATGGATTCTCTTAATATTTGAAATAATAATAATAATATATCTATTTATTTTTAATTAACAAATGAATTCCTTTATTTACCTATTTTAGCTATTTCTAGAAATATAAATTAACTAATTTAGTGGTTTGACCAGGATCATTAGGTCAAAATTAGCCGTTAGCATTATAGCTGTTGGAGTCTCTGCACACTCTATTTAATCAAGCATAAGCCGGATTGGTTCTTCAACTTGTCCTGACGATGAACCACACTGGTTGGTTCGAAACGCGTCGACAAAAGATTGGTTATGTGATTTTGCCGAAGATTATCTAAACAATGTTATTGATCACAGAAGTCTAAATTCCTTAATAATTTTTTGTTTTCGTCAGTTTTGAGTGTCTAGTTTCAGCTGCTGAATGTCTAGTTGCAGCTGCTGAATGCCTAGTTTCAGCTTTTGAGTGTCTTGTTTCAGTTTGAGTTAGTCTTACTCATTTCAGCTATGAGTCTTGAGTCTTGTGTTTTGTTGTCAAGATATTAATTTTAGTTTGCTTAAGTTATTGAATCCATAGCCCAATGGATGAAGGCACTGCCTGCTTTCGTAAAGATCTATAGTTCTTGGCACCTCCAAGGAGCTACCGTCCCCATTGGAGCCAATGTTAGAGTCGGTATTTTCATCCCTCCATCAGAGATCAAATCCTCTTGTTGCATTTCATATTAGGTGTCCCACCCAGTCATCTGCATTCCATTAGGCGCATAGATCATCTGACGGTAGTGGCATTCCTCTAGTTTCCCTCATGTTATCTACCTGCTGGCTCATGTTTGTTCATTAAAAAAACATATACAGTCTTCTTTTTATCTTAAAGATTGCAAAGGTTGTCTTTAGGGTTTCATTGTCAATTAGGTCTAGGGTTTCATTAGGGTTTGGTCAAAAAATGTTTCAAAGTGTCCAATAACAACCAGCAAGCCATGAGGAGGTTTCAACATCAATAAATTTCATCGCCAAGTGTTCAAAAATGTGTTTTTCCTCAAAACTCTGTTTTGAGGAAAAAACAGAGTATTTAGCTTTTATTGTACAAAAATCATGAAAATTTTGTTTTCCTCATTGTAAATTCCTTCATCTGTAATCCTGGTTTCTTTCCTTAGCCCCAGAAGCTCCAACACCTACAAAACAAGCAAAGCTCAGGTCATTTAGTTCATCATAAAACTTAAAAGAAGTGAAAAAGTCCAAAAAAACAGAGTTTGAAATAAAGTCATTTGTAAAACATTATGAAAGTGGGTTTGGCAAAATTAAATTTGAAAATCTCATGTATAAATCTTTTCTCCAAATGTATAAAGTTCATGTGTACTCCAAAAGCAAAGAGAAGAAAGGAAAAACTATCTTGGTGAGTGAGTGAGAAGTTTGGGGAAAAATCGTTGTAAGTTACCGGTGCGGCGCACTGGGCAGGAGGCACAGCACACTTACCAGGCGCGGCGCATTGGGCCACATTTCACAGTGCAAAACAACATGGGCATGGTGCATACGCTGGGCATGGCACATTGCATTGGATGCGCAATGCACACAGCCAAAGAGCCCGAAACTGCTAGAACTTGCTCCAAATCGCCAAAAATCGCATGAATTTGTCTTAATACAAGTAGGTAGAGCCTCCATCGCTATTGTTTATCCAAGTTTGGTGTTTATGTTATGGTGGTTGATGAATGGTGAGTGTTTAAAAAAATCAAACCCTACCATTTGAAATTCCTCAAAGAAACTTGCTGCTAGGGTTTTGATTGACTGTTTTGCCACCAAGTTCACTCCCTTATCACATTTTTCCATTGATTTCATTATTCCCTAAGTTCCCCTACCCCCTAAATTCACTAATCCCCTATCCCAAGTTCCCTTTCCCAAAATCCCAATTGTAAATCCCCAAACCCTAATCCTATACAAAAACTCCCAAAACATCCCATATTTCCCTAACTAGAATCTATCCCAACAGTCCCTAAATTCCCCACTATTTTTCCCTCCCCTTACAGTCCCTCATTTCACTGTTTTCCCTTGGTGGCAGAGGTCAAGCACATAACCAAAAACAGTTCAAGACAGTTTGACATATCAGCACCTATTTCTCCAAGACAATTTACCTACCAGCAAACATGGCATCTGATCCTTCATATGATTATGAAGAGAAGACCCAAAGTGACTCACCCACAGAGGGACATGCACCCAGGAG
The DNA here is from genome assembly GCA_031772625.1 of Pinus tabuliformis. Taxonomy (NCBI): domain Eukaryota; kingdom Viridiplantae; phylum Streptophyta; class Pinopsida; order Pinales; family Pinaceae; genus Pinus; species Pinus tabuliformis. The sequence goes on from CM062819.1 coordinate 364,050,881, forward strand.
GCCTCCGAGAGGTGGCAAACATATCAGAGAAGAACCAACCACTCTTGCTGAATTACAGGCCTGCCCTCTTGCCATCTTTTGTTTCCAGCATCAGTCATGTTATGAATTTTGTGAGAAAGTTTCTAATATTCAGTTTCACCATGAGTTGGCCCGCTTGTTTTTAATGCATTTACATGGTGATCAAGCCACTTTAGTTGGTGTCACTTTCACATTAACACCAAAATCCATTTCATTAGCAACTGACATACCTAACATTGGAGAGCCATTGAACAAGAGGCAAAAAATTGACTGGCAGCATTATGAACCATACATCAAGCCCATCTTTTTGAGATAGCTCAAGATAGTATTTCCTTTTCGGTACTTCAAAGATGAATATGCTCCTCTAATGAAACTCATCATGAAGTATTTCAGCTGTGAGGGCTGGTTCTTCCACTTATATGCTTATCATATAAGGTTGTTGATGCATTTTACCTGGGTATGAATGATGAACATTCCTTACTTCATGTGCTGAAAAATAGAGAAGATGACCACCCTTGTGCAACACAAGACCCCTTAGCAGCAGTTTAACAGTGTTTATCATTTTGCTCTCATCAAAATTGTGGTCGTTCATCAGCTTGGTTTACAAGGCATTACTTGGGATGACTTCATCTCTCGTGAGTCTTTCAGAGCTTCATAGGGACCTTCAGAGGCTGGGCATGAGATAGGTGGACCTTCCTATCAGCATGAGGGCCATGAGACACAGATCGCTAGTGTGCCAGTGTTCATCACCTATCAACAGGGCACTAGACGGTTGTTTGCAGTAGCAAAGTGAGTGTTATCTCCACCCGGGGTGGAAGGGGCCTCGCTTCCATCATTAGCATAGTAGGTTCAGGACCGAGGTAACAGGCCACTACAGGAGGAAGGACCATCAGGTGAGCGGGAGACTAATTTCATCCTCATTGAGGGTGATGATACTGATATGGGCACAAATCTTAGAGAAATCATTAAGGAGTAGCAAGCAGACATTGATGCCTTATCTACCAACTTGGATAGATCCCAATGGACTATACAGTACCTGGAGCAGAGGAATAAGCAACTTGAGGACTAGCAGGTGATTATGGAGTTGCAAAACATTCGGGAGAATCGCCAAGTTGCCCAAAGGAGGATGGTGGAGTTCACTTCATTGGAGCAAGAGATCAATGCTGATATGGAGTCATGGCTTGAAAGAGTCAATATCCACTTGGAGAAGAAGCTAGAGAAGGCCATCAATGAAAAGAATATGCTTAGAAACCTATCCTATCATTACTTGTCCCAGAACTTGGTGTGCCGAGCAACAATTAGGAGTTTGAAAGCAAAGTTGAAGAGAGCATCAAGGAGGAAAAAGGAGGATGAAGGACTTCATATATTGGCTGAGGCTTCCATGGCCCAACATCATGCTTGATAGAGAAGACTCAGCCCAAATTTCAAGAAATTTGGAGCAATGTTTTCATTTTGGAAATTTTCGGCACAAAAAACAGGTTTTTTTGTCCTATGCGTCACGCCACATGGCGCTCGCTTTTGATAGGGGCCTACAAATCACAAAAACTCAGCATTTTTGGATTTGGCATGCAAAATTACACTTACCTACCTATGGCCAAGAAATTTTGGTAGGTTTTGAGCCCTCAAAAAGGTAAAAAAAACTCAAAAAATGACCTCACTTCCCCTATTTTGACACACAGGAAGCAGTGTCCAGAGAATGGACTTTTGGAGGGGAAAATTGAGTTCAAATTGAAAACTTCCACTTGGGTTGGAAAGTATATAGGAAAACCTTTCCAGCCAGCACACCTGGAGCTCATTTGGACACAAGAAAGGCCTTCAAAAGTGGGTCCAAATAGGCACGATGCATAGAGAATCAGGCGTGGTGCATAGAGGAAAAATTACCAGTTTGACCAACTTTTGCTCTGTTTTTCACCCAGCTTTTCCTAGTTTTACTTTTTCACTTTCCTAACGGCAAATTTTTCATGTAATTTGATGAAAATTGACGGATTATGATGTAAATATGTTAGATTTTCACTTGTAGAGGTAGATTCATCAGTTTAGAGGTTGTTTGAAACTGGATGAATCAGTTCCCTTGTTTCTAGAGGCATGTTGTTATGTTGCCTAGTTTCTAGTTCTCAGTTTAGAATCAGTTGGATCAGCTCCTAAACATGTGAGATCGACCCCTAGAGGCAAGAATGAGCTATTTTTGTCTATATTATTTTATTTTTCAGTCATTAGCATGGTTGGACTCTTGAGGAAGAAAAGAACTTCATTGTACACTCATATTTTCATTTTGGCTAAAGAATTGAGACCAGGATTTGCAACACTCTTTGGGATTCATGTCGCAATTTGTCTTGGCACAGTGCTTCTCTTTGTAATTGTGAATTTTTTTATGTGATTGCACGCTATTATCTATCTTATTTCTTTTGAACTAAACAAACAAGAGTGTAAGTAGAATTCATTGAAAGTGCAGTGCTATACTTGAAGTTTGCTTTAGTTGTTTGATGTTTTCAGCTATTGGGGGAGGATCCATGATTTTTCTTTCCCTCTTCAACACCTCACCTGTCTATTCCTTCCATGTCACTAAAATTTCAGTGCCAAAATGATTGCCTACCTTGCCCCATTGAGATCTCTGCAAAACTGAGCCTCAATCCCTGCAATCCCAAAATGTGCCTTTCCCTTTGAGCCAACAAAACACTATTTTATCAAATCAACTCTCTTGCACATATACCTAGCCTAATATCAGAAGATATTTCAGTCGTCTCAAGCCCTCATCGATCATAATTTGTTGAGATTGACTCAGAGGGAGCTCTCTCCTGACCTGGTAGGGCTGGCTACCAGGCTGAGTGTGGTTTGATGTTGGCCCTGGATCCTACCTTTTCAGCCTGAGGTAAATGTAGGCACTAACATTCTCAATTTGAAATCTCGTTTTACAAGGAAAACTTGCCATGCTTCTCGAGAAAATCCAACCATCGTAAAGCTTTGGTTTGAGTTATGAGTGATCACCTACCACTCCCTTGCCTTATTTCCTCCTTACCCACCTTCTCCAAGCTCCATCCCACCTTTCAAAACACTTTCTATGCTTTCGGCCTTTTCCCATAGGAAAACCGGGGTTCTTGTAGGTGAACTAGGACGTCCTGTAGACATCCTGTACAAAGACCTGTAGTGGATTTTGTTAAGCCCGAATTGTGAAAAAAACATCACTAAAGCTAGGAGTAGACCCCTTCTTGACTCCCAAGCCATCTGAACCATTTTAGTCGTCTCCCTCCACACCTATCTCACCTGCCATGTAACCAAGAAGGATTATCATTTACATTTTTACAAAAAGATGAAAAGAGAAATAGGTCTTAATATTTATTCATGCACACAACAGTTAAGCACTTGTTTAGATCATAATTCATTCTTAGGCTATTTAAGACTTCACATGTGTTAAATTAGAGTTATTTTGCAAGAAAGTCATCTTAACAAATAGCTAGAAGAGTTATGTGTTTTGTAGGCATTTCTTTCAGTATTTCATTACTGTAGTAAGTATCATTTCAATTTTCTCAATTAGGGTAAAATTCTCCTCTCTCAATTGGTAATCAGACTTCTTTTTTTTGTGGCCTAGATGATTTCCTAATGGCCTTGGAGTTTTCTATTTTGATTAGGTCTCTCTTATGCACTACCTCTTTTGGTCTTTAGCACAATTTGTTCCTTTCTTCCTTCATGTAGCAACATTCTACCTTCCTGTAATAGTCATTCCTTCTTCCTTCAGAGTCTTCTAACTGTATGGGAGTGATGAGAAATGATGTAGGTTTGTGAAAATGGAGAGGATTATATGTTGGTTTTTTTCAAGAAATTTCCAGGGTGAGACAGAGTGTAGGGTTTGTTCTTGAAATTATGAAATGGGATGGATGAATGATGGATAGATAGTGAATATGAAGTGGACAGAGGGCTTGGATTGTTCTGGTGACTTGGATTTCGCAAATATTTCTTCTTTTAACTGATGTCCTCATTCCTTGAAATCATCACCCTTCATAATTTGACTTTTCAACATTGCATGAGTGAAGCAGTGAGCTGCAATTAACTAGTTGAAGGTGGCTAAGACTGCTGACCCATCCTTAACTTATAAAAGCTCATCTCTCATGGATTGAAAACAAATTTATAACTATAATATTCTCAAGACAAGAGGTCAAGAATATTGCATACCTATACCTACCTGATAGTTGTTGGAGAGACATGCATGTTGTTGCTGAGTTGATGTTATTATGCTACTCATGACTTAGGTACATCTTCTTGACTGCACTTTTCTTTTCTTGTTGATCTTATTTTGTTGATTGGTTGTCTTCTTGTTAATGTGAAGATGTTGGCTTCCTCTGTTGCTGCTTTGCTCGGGGGGAGTTTCATTGTGCCTATAGTTATGCTTATCCTCTTTCAATCATGGTGCTGAAGGTTAAGCCTGGAGCCTGTTATTACTTCAAAATTGCTTGCTACAGGGTTTCCCGTAGTACTACTATAGGAATTATGTAGCTGCCCTTTCTTTTGAATTTTTGTGTCCTTTCTCTATTGGAGGGTAAATAGGTATTGGAATGAGTGGAAGCTATGGCCATAGAGTGACATGGCCATGATGGGTGTTGCTTGAGATGTGGTGAAGTCAATGTCATATTTTTCCTATCCCAAAACATGTGTGCATCATAATTTTTCCATCAGACTGCCCTTCCTCTACATTTTCGGGACTTCGTGTAGTACTATAGGAAACTCTTGTAGTAATTACAAGAAATCATGGAGAAAGCACATACTTGCTTGAAATTGATTTTTTTTTGTTGCTGGAGATGAGTATGGATGAAGGAACATGGGTATTATGGATGATATGAAATGGATGAAGAAAAACTTGGGGCTTTGTAAGGCTTGCTGCCCTATGATCTTTGTATTTATTATCTTCTTGGAAACCTGCAAAAACCAAATTGTTATGAGTGGGCAGGTTTGAGGTCCCTACCATTATTTTTATGCTTTTTCTCTTTTTCTTCCTTTTTTTTAAAGATAACTAGGTTGTCTCAAAGGAGGTTTTCGTCTTGGTTGCCTGCCCTAAGTGCCTCAAATGAAGTTTTCACCCAGAGGTTTTTTTTTTTTTTAATGCTAGGGAGAGTGGAATTTGAGGATGGATTTTGGTTAGATGGAGTGGATGAGTTATGAAAGTGGTGTTGGGGGACGTATATAAACATTCGCTAAAGAATACATGACTTTTTGACTCATTTCTCCATATCTCCTCAATGGTAGAATGGATTCAATTGAAACTTTATGAGCATGTTTCCCTCATCATTATGCACCTCCCCATAAAACAATTTGGTCAACGGATGCATGAATATCGAGAAAAATTAAAAATGGTTGAAGGAGATGGAGGCTGATTTCTTGGCAACAGTGCACTGGAATTGGCTGGAATTGCCTGGGCATGCTACCATCATCCATATGCATCTCTCCATTAAACTAACTTTTAAATGGATGCATGAATATCAAGAAAAATAAAGAATGGTTGTAGGTGATGGAGGCTAATTTCTCGAAAAATGTGCACTTCAATTTTGCTGAAATTTCTTGAGCATGTTACCATTATCTATATGTATCTCCCGCTAAAACAGTTTGGAAAATGGATGCATGGTTTGCAATATATGGAAAAAGTAGTTTCCCCCTCTATGTATTTTTTTTTCCTATAGTAAAACAAAGCATTCCTATTTTTTTTTAGGACAACAAGAAACTGAATGGGGGAAGCTTGAGAATGATCGGTAGATGGTGGAAATAGATGAGGGTGATGGATTAGCATGTCCTTGGCCTTATTGGAGCATTGGATCAAAGGAGGAGAAATTCAAAATTTGATTTCTTTTGACAAGGCTTGACCAATTTTTTTTTTGTACGAACTTGTTTTTGTTGCTTGTAGATGTTGGAGAGTACATGCATTCATCAGAGAGATACATGGAGCAAAGATTTTTTTTCTAGGCCTAATAGTCACCTAAATGAGGTTTTCAACTAGTAGGTCTGCGTAGGCACCTCAAAGGATGTTTTCAGCTAGGATCTTTTCTTTTTTATTTTTCTCTTTTTTTTTCAACCCATTGACCGCCTCATGGAGGTTTTCAATCAGTGAGACAATCTTAGGTGCCTCAAATTAGGTTTCCACCTGAGATTTTATTTTTTCCTCTTATTTTTATTTTTTTGTTTTTTTCCTACCCTGCTCTACTTGTAAAACAAAATCACTTTCAATTATAAGAATACTTCCGATGGAGCCATGTGCACATCAAGATGATAAAAAAATTGATGTGTAGGTTTGAAATGCATGCTTTGACATGTACCTGAATTTGTGTGATAAATTTCTTTGACTTTGATGATATCAAGCATGATTGAAGAAGAGAGCATTGTTGCATCTTATTGCTTTTCTGGAACCAAACCTCAATATAACTTTGATGCCACGGGTTTTATTGTTGATTTGGATCATCTTGGATGTCTTCTTCTTCCATGAAATTCAATTCTCCCCCTTTTTTGTTGATTGTTCTCTTGAATACATTGAGGATTTGATGATAACCATGAGGGATCTTTCTCGATCTCTAATTTTGTTGTTTTCTCTTCATCAAATGCGGCCCATGATCCTTTGCTATTCTCATTTGAATCTTCTTTTTCTGGATGTATTCCTTCAATAATATCAAGAGAATCACTTTTTTACAATAATCTTCCTAAGCTATGGTGAATACAATTTAGCTCAAGAGGATATGTTCGGAAGTGTTGTACGTCAGCATTGTAAGTGGGCTAAGCTACTTCAATGTGTGGGTTTGGAAATGGTGGTACAGGTGATTGAGTGGGAATATCTATTTGAGATGGATGTGGTTGGGGTTGTGGTTGTGGTTGTTGTGGAGGTTCATGGTAGGGATAACATGGAGTTGGGTATGGAGGATATTGAGGATATTGTGGATGACTCACATAAGCTCCTTGTCAACCTTGTTGCCAAGATTGGTTTCGGGGTTGATATGGCTAAGGTTTCCAAGGAAATGTTGTGTTCCAATTTCTTTGAGATGGATGTTCATATGCTTGAAATTTTGAATTAGGCTCTCACATCTTGTCAGTTTGAATAGGTTGCCATGGTCCTCTTGAAACTACATAACATAGCTGCATTGACAATTGAATTGCTCCATTGTCATCTTGGTGAACTTCCTTCATCCTTGGTAATGAAGAGAAACATTTAACATCATGTGATTCTGCATGGACAACACGCATATCAACATCTTCTTTTTGCTGATTTTGTATTCTTAGAATTTCTACTTGTTGACTTAGATTGCTAAGAATTTTTGTTTTAAAGTTAGCAAGAAAATTTCCAAGTTTAGTTTGACTTACCGATCTTGATGTTGATTGACTTACTCTTGCGCTTCCTGTTAATATGTGTTTGCATGTTTCACAAATTTCTTCAAATGATAATTGATATACATCACCTCTACTCATCAGATCAAGAATATCAATCCACTCATCGATAATTGTTCTAAATAAGAGGGTTTTTAGTGTGTCAAATCTGAAATGATGTAGTTTTTCCCTCTTAAGATTATACATGAACCTCTCTATTAGATCCTCTAGACACACATATTTTCTTTGATTCCTTCTAAATATTTCTTCTTTAAGTTCATAATATTTATATTTTTCTAGAAATATATGTTGCATATCATTCCATGATCTTAGCGAATTAGTCCCTATACTCATGAACCATTTAAGAGATTTATCCTTCAATGTTGGCAAAAACAACCTTAGTTTTTGAGCGTTTAATAAGTAATCGTAAGATCTACAAATAATTTGGAATTCAAAGAGAAATGTTTCCGGATCTGCTGACCTTAGACCATGAAATTTCGGAAGAAAACATGGAGGGATGTTCTTCATATGAACATTAACATCAATATCTTGAATGGGAAATCTGAGAGGATCTTCCTCATCATCATCATCTCCATCCATTTCTTCTACATTGTTAGACATCTTCTTCTTCTACCTGAAAAAGTGAATGGTGATGTTGTTGTTACTACACCACGTGATCAAACGGGGGACGGGGGGGTCAGTTGGTGTTGTATATTTTTTTGTTTTGATGATTGAATGAAAACACTAATGCAATGAACGTGTCTATGTTTGAAATGAAATATGCCTAATGAAAATATTTTTTGTTTTTGCAAAAAGTAAAAATAAATGAATCAACTAGGGAAGAAAACAATGCATACTTTGACACCTCCCTGGAAATGGTGCCAAAAAGTGATGAGCATCAGTATTGTAGCAAGAATGCTGCAACTCCAAAGGCTACCAACATTAAATTATCAACCCGTGGTTCGTACAAAGTTAAGAGGGATCGAAACTATATGTGCAGCATACAATGTGTTCTTCCTTTCTTGTCATGATGTAATGGAGTGCATGTATTGAAATCAAACCCTAAACTAATTGTAGAAAATGAACTAAAATGGAAACCCTAACCTATTGCAAGCAATAAAGTACAAGGAAAGAAACATAATCTAATTGCATAAAGATCATGAATTAAATGTAAAAGAAGCCTAACTTAACCCTATTTATCACATGTTATGATTTAAACTAACTGAGCATGGAATCTGATCTAGAGAGTGCTAATTACTTTTTGCATCAATAAATATAAAATAACTTTTTCATTTTTATCTTTTTGCTTGAAAAATGTAAATGCTAATGTTTCTTTTTTCTTTGGCAGGAGAGATAAGTGTGGAGAAGGAAGGGTACAAGGGTTTTGATGGCTTGTAGGTCAATTAGAGGCCTAATCCTATCTTAAATGATGATTTTCTCAATTTAGTCTGAAAACAGTCTGCTACAGGATGTCTACAGGATGTAGTAGTTCCTATAGGAAGTCTACAAGATCCCATATTTTATTACAAAAAGCAGGCCGAAAGCTAGGGAAGTGATGTACAAGGTGGAATGGATCTTGGGAAAGGTGGATAATGGAAGAATAAGGCATGGAAGTGGTGGACAATATCCATAACTCAATCAAGGGCTTCAAGATGGGTAGATTTTCTGAATGGAAATGACAATTTTTGCTTATAAAACAAGAATTCAGATTGATATTTTAGTGGATTTTGGTGATATGGGTGGATGAGGCTGGGATGAGGTGAATGAGATGAGGTCAGCCTATAACATAGAAGCTCCTGCAGCACACATTATTTCCTGCATCTATCCACAAATTCATTTATACATGAAAATGATTTATTAAATAATGAAAAATTGCAAGTCTAAAAATCAGAAATTCGAGAACTAGTAAGCTATTAAATCTATCAAATGCATAACCTAATGAAATAGGGTAATTTTTTTTATTAAATAGATCATCTTTGTGATATAATTCAAGCGGAACCAACTTGATTGAAGCTCGTTAGCATGCTCTAAAAAATAGCAGAAATTTGCTACTATTTTCCATAAAGGAGTTCCAGAAATCTAAATTTAGGAATAAGAAAACTAATCCAAGCAGCTCAATGATTACTATGACCTTAAAAATATTTTCCAAGGGTAAAATGATGCTTGTGATCTTGAAACAGAACTTACATTAACCATTTAACCCAATCCTACAGTAAGAAATCATTAATACGAAATGCAGAAGTAGAAAGAAACAAGAGCAAGAGATGCATGTCCATAAGAAGTGAAAAGAATAAAAAAAAAATGAAACAAAAGGGCTCTGAGGCTCCTGGGATGGCCAAGCCCAAGGAAAATCAAAGACCTATGGAGGAGAACAATATTTAGAAGCTGAATATGACACCAATCTTCATTATTTTCATCAATACAATTACATCCCTCCAAGAAAATACAATGGAGCTGCAAAAATATGAGTTCTCTTGATGCAAGAGCATTCAGATCAATAATATCATTGTATTTTAATAGAAATAGGGGGTCTTGTATTTTAAGGATTTTGGTTTCCCAAGTGTTGAATTAATGCAATTACTTTGGTTTTGAGTGATTTTAATGAAAATAGGAATTAATTAAGTATTGCAAAGGATATTGTAAATGTTCTCGAATGTAGGAGAACATGAGAGAATCAGGATAGTTGAGAGATTGAGAGATTTAAGAATTAATTGTAAATCTTAGATTATGAGTTAGTTCATGATTTTGTGGATTAGAGAGAATCCTTAGAGATAAGGAAGATATTTTAGGATTTTGTTGAGAATGTTATGGATCTAAACCAGGAATTGGTTGTAGAATCCTTTTGTATAAATGTAAGCCTAAAAGGCATAGTCAGAGGTTAGCTAGTTAGTCAAGTCAAGTTAGTACTTAGAAGCTTGATTGTAAGCCTACGGGAAGAATGTGAAACACAGGCCACTGATATTGGAAATCAGGCCTGAGAGAAGAAACTGTGTAAATACCTATTTATTGATACAAACAACTCGATTCTGAGTTTATGTGATTGTATGGAGTAATTTAGTTATACTTTGTGTATGAACTAGAGTAAGTTCTATGTAAAAGAAGTTGCATGTGCACAACTAGAGGCGAAATACAGAGACGAGTGAAAAAGAGGTGTTACATCTTTGTACTCACCGATAATACAGGAGGAAGCCTTTAGGGTTACAGTGAAGGTGAAGGAAGCATAAATGCGCGAGCATAGTTAAGGAGGAAGTTGTGATGTAGAACAGCTAAAAGACCAGAACCCTGGAAGAAACCTGAAACCATAGAAACACTAAGAAATTCCCTAAATTTGAAGTAGGTAGAAAAGAACAAGAACCATCAGATATTTTGGATCAATGGATATGAATAGTAGAAGAAGAATGGTAGAGGACTATATCGTGGGGATAAGAGAGCGAGGAAATTCTTAATCGCAGTTGAAGGCCCAGAATCGATCTTACCCGTCGATCACAAATTCAAATACTTATGTCAAAGTCAACTATGGGGGTTAAGCATTTGGTAATCTGTGTGATAGCTGAAGTGCTACAGGCCGTTGGATCACTATTGATGTTAATCGTTGGATTAATATCACATCGCATCATTCAAGAGGGAATGAACCTTGGCCAAGATAAATTGCGATATGCAACGTGCGATGATCGAGTGAACTATTAGCCATCGGATTGAGTTGTAAGATCAACGGCGTAGAGTGAAGTGCCCATGCAAAAGGGGAAAGTCAACTTGGGACCAGTTGCTATTCAAATACCATTTGTTGTTCAATTGTTGTTCAGTTGTTGTTCAATTGTTGTTCAGTTTCTTTTCAGTTGATGTTCAATTTCTCTTTAGTTGCTTCAATTGTTGTTCAATTGTTGTTCAGTTGCTGTTCAATTGTTGAGCAAACCCGAGAAGTTTATCAATGCAAGCTAAAGTTATTTGAGTTCCAAAGGATGAATGGAGATCACAAAACAACCAATGATCTAATGGAATGAAATTAAGGTGGTAGATTGAACCGATAAAGGTGGGCCTCGAAAAATGTGTGAAGTTCGTGGAAAAAGTGGAAAGGTAAGGTTAATGCAATTTATGTATATTTCTATTATATGAGGTTATTATAGAAATAAAGTATATTAAGGGCAATTAACCATGGTATGATTAGTGCTGAGTAAATCTAAGACCAGAGTAAGAGGGTATGGTTAATATGCATGGGTTTAAGAATTAAACCATAATTTATGAAGGGTTGACTAGGCAGGGAGATTGAAATTCTTGGGATAAATGAGAAGATGCATTTTATATGAATAATGTGGGTATTATCAGGATAGCTCAACATCATTTTTGGTATCAGAGAAGAATTATGGTTGAGGAATTTGGTAAAGCAGCACAAGGAAATTCTATGTGAAAATTTCTTTGGAAAGAATTTAGAACAAAGTTATGTTTTAAGATGTGTATGTAGGCAAGAAGTGATCAAATTCTAATCTGACAAATAGTAGGCACGCAGAGATAAAGTATAGCAAAATATTGGGAGAATTTACAGATGCAAGGAAATAGAGGACAATCCATTCAAAGTGAAGGTGAATGGTAGAACAAGATCATACAAAGGTATTGTTGCAACTCACAAAGGCAATTCCACAGAGGATGTGGGTAGAATTGCTAAGGGATAAAAGAAACGAGTAAAAGTTTCTAAATGAAAGCAGATTGTGGTAGAACCTTGAGGAAATTCAATAGAGGTTGGATAAAGAGGACATTTGTGTTCTTAGAAGATGCAGGTGAGTTGAAGCCTAGAAGGAGTAAAGAGAAGTGGTCAAAGAAGGTTCCAGAGATAGTGAACCAAGAGCTTGCCAAAAGACCAAGTATAGAGGAAAGCTTGGTGAGGTAAGTGGCAAAGGGAGGACTCGTTGTTGTAGAGGCTTTAATGCAACTCATTGTGAATGAGTGAGGAACTCATAGAGATGGAGAAGAAGATGACCATCAATAGTCATAGTGGAGGTACTGAAGGAAGCCACAACAAAAGAAAAGTGAAGAAGGAGAATGCCAAGGCAAATAACAAGAGGATGAGTCAGGAGGAAATTGATAAGGAGATGGCTGAGAGAAGAAAATAACTCGATGTGTTAACAATTCTGCTAGAGGAAAGCCAAAGACTAGGTTGGGTCTCGAAGAAGAAGCCAGTAAAGTGGCATAAGTTACAGAGAAGACTACGACAAAAGCAGGTAAAGTGGCTGATGAAAAAACTCAGAGAAGCTGAGTTGGAAGTGGAAGTGTCCATTTGTGAACCAGAGCAGGGTGAAGTTCTAGGTGAAGATGAAGACTTGAAGACTGAAACTTCAAGTGAGACCAAAGGGTCACATGATTTTAAATCTGATAATTTGTGTATGTTCACAGGTGAAACATGTGAAGAAGGAAAATTTTATGATATTGTCGTAAAGGAGGAAGAAGACAGGAAGAATCTAAATTATGTTTTGAAAGAAGAAGTAGAGAAAGATATCAAGCAATCAAGCAAAGGACTTGATGAGATTGAAGAGAAGACCATTGAAATATTTATGCATCATGTAAAGGACTTGGAACAAAAAGAGGACTTCGTGATTGCTTTATCAAATGAGATCATGAGTTCTTGTGGTTTTAAAACTGATAAGTTGTGTGTGAATGCAGGTATTGTAGAAGAAAAAATATCTTATGGAATTGTCTTGAATGAAGCTGAAATTTCCCAAGTAAAGTATGATGATGACTGTATTTTAAAAGAAGATCAAGTTGAGTTATTACAATAGAAGGAGTTCATAAATTCCTTGCTTAGTGGAAGAAATATCTTTAGTAGAGATGAGACAGTTATGCCTTATGACAAGGAATTTTCTATTGATGAGGACAAAGAGGAATTGATTTTCATAAATGGCCAAAGGGAGAGTGATGGACAGACATCTAAAAATATCACAGAGATGGAGGATTAGAATTCTATTCTAATCAATAATGAAGAAGTAGTGTCAACAAGAAGTTATACTTGTGACAAAGAAGAAGATAGTGAGGATTGTAGATAGCTTTTAGGAGAAATTCCAAGTGAGATGGCAAATTTATGGCATGAGTTAATTATTTTTGAGAAAAGGCTAGAAAACCAAAAAGTAAGTGTTCAAGTTGTAAAATCAGAACTGAATGAGAATGAAGAAGTTCACTACAGTGGACAAGGATAGGAAGGCATCATTAAAACAGATGGTGTGGAGGAGAGACTAGTTGACAATCTCATGAATTGTGTTGAGAATTCAAATCAGCATATTGACGTGCTGACAGAGGAGGAAGAATCAGAGTAGCAAACTGAAGTGTTGCCAAAGGAATAAAAGGCACTGAGGCCTTATGATTTTTATCTTAATAATTGTTTGGTGAGTGCAGGTTTAGTTGCAGATGCTAGAGAAAATTTTGCGCAGATGAGCTGCCAAATAAAAGTGAAAGAGGAAGATTTTGTGGAGGTATTTAATCCATGGAAAAGAGATGGTCAATTGTTGGAAAGCATGGTGGATAGTTAGGATTCAATACAGAAAGAGATAATCATGAAAGAGGATAAGGATGAAAGGGAGGCAGAACAAGTAAGAATGAGAGAACAAGTAAAAATAATCAAAGAAAAGGTAAGCATAGGAAAAATAGTAAGCGATAGAATTCGACAACTTCAAAGAGAAGAATATCAATTTGAAGAATTAGTAGACAACAAGAACAACCTGAAACAAAGAGAAAGAGGTAACAGTAAGTGGCAAAGTATGGACCAGCGCAAGGATGTGTTGGAAATGGAAATTGTAAAACTATGGCAGTTGATGACGAAACAGTCAATATGGAGAAGACTGATAGCAGCAGGAAGGATGATCAATCAGAACTTGAAACTGATTGACAAGAAGAGAAAAATAAAACAGAAGACAGTAGAGATACAACATCAGCAAAGGTGTAGAGCATTCAAACAAGTACAAACTAATGTTTTGGACCCTGGAGGTTTTATATCAACATATGGAGACACATGATCAGGAGATCATGAACATTTTCTACTTTGGGAGTCTGATGCAGGAGCATTCAGCTCAGCAATATCATTGTATTTTAGTAGACATAGGGGGTCTTGTATTTTAAGGATGTTGGTTTCCTAAGTGTTGAATTAATGTAATTACTTAGGTTTTGAGTGGTTTTAATGAAAATAGGAATTAATTAAGTATTGTGAAGCATATTATAAATGTTCTTGAATGTAGGAGAACATGAGAGAATCATGATAGTTGAGAAATTGAGCGATTTGAGAATTAATTGTAAATCTTAGATAAGGAGTTAGTTCATGATTCTGTGGATTAGAGAGGATCCTTAGAGATAAGGAAGAGATTTCAGGATTTTGTTGAGAACGTTATGGATCGAAACCAGGAATTGGTTGTAGAATCCTTTTGTATAAATGTAACCCTACAAGGCATAGTTAGAGGTTAGCTAGTTAGTCATGTCAAGTTAGTAGTTACAGGTTTGATTGTAATCCTATGAGTAGATTGTGAAACAGAGGCCACTGATATTGGAAATCAGGCCTGAGAGAAGAAACTCTGTGAATAACTGTTTATTAATACAAACAACTTGATTATCTATTTATGTGTGTGTATGGAGTAATTTAGTTATAATATGTGTGTGAACTACAGTAAGTTCTATGTAATAGAAGTTGCACATGCATAATCAGAGGTGAACTAAACAGAAGAGTGACAGAGAGATATTACGGCTTTGTACACACTCGAAATACAGGAGGAATCCTTTCAGGTTACAGTGATGGTTGATGAGCCTCATAAATGGGTAATTATATGGGCTCATTTTACCTCCTAACCTAGTCAAATCAACCATTCTCTTAGCTTATTGTATGATTTTCTTATTATTTTTATGCTTATAGAGTGATTTGAGTTAGTTATGATTCCATGTGGTCTAACATGTATTTAATGTAGATCATTGATGGATTTCATGGTCAAAGACAAGGATACAGTGATCAAATGGTAGCAATAACTCAAAGTAGACAAAGGAGAGGAATTATAGGAGGGAACACCCCTCATTTATTAGTCCTCACTTTGAATTTCCCTTCATTCAGCTTGGAGCACAAGTAGCCAAGTCATGCACTAGGAAGGCATCCGAGCAAGTGAAGAATGACTGATAGTTATCTCGAGTTTTGGGAGCCAAGCCTCCCTCATTTTAAGGAAGTTGTTGGTAGCTTCAGATGTACAAGTAGAGAGGCCTACGGCCTCACTAGGGTCAGATTTTTTACTTATGTAAACTCTGCTCACATTTCAAGCTTATTATTTTGTGACAGTTTTCTATAACCTTGCTATTGTTTGATAATAGATATGGAATCCTTTTTGAGCTAGCATTGAGTTACCTCAGAGGGCTGAAGCTCTTGGGTTAGGGCCCAATCTAAGTAGCCAAGCTTCTCTTTACATGTATTTGTATGCTTACTTTAGTTTGTAGATTAATTTGATGTTAGATGTATTTCTCTTATGGTCAAGAATAGGTTGCTTTTGATGATTTTGTTGTTTTCTTCCATTTGTGCTCTCTGTAGCAGGTTAAGCAGTGATCAGAAAAGATTCAAAAGGCTAGAAATAGTGCTTTGGCCTCTCTTCCTCCCTTTGGGACCATGATTTGAGGTGTTAACACCCAGGTTGTTCCCTATGACTCCCAAGGGAATACGGCCGGGGTAACCACTAACCAATCTTTTGATCACTGTTTCTAGCCAAACTGTGATCAGAGAGGGCTCTCTCTTTATGATTTGTATCTGTTTATGATAGGGTTTTAGGCTAGGTATTATGCACAGGTTTTGTTTATGTTTTGGTTGAAGAGTTTCTTTCAGGTCTTATGATGTAGTATTCAAAGAGTCAAATATCATTGGGCAATGGAGTCTATAGCAATAGGTGTCTAGAAACCTTGAGGTGAATTGGTGAAGCTGGCAGGGCCATTTGGATACTTCATAGAACAAATTTTTGATTTATAACATGAACAGGTGAAACAAACAGTGAAAGCATTTAAGAATTTTCACTAAAGTATTTAAGTATTTCCACCAAACTAGGTCTGAGAAACGGATAGATGTCTCAGGGGCAAGCTTGAATCCCTGGGAATATCTATCACTGTAAAAGATATAGTTTTAAAGTGCAGCAATCAAGAATTACACTTCTTTCACTGTATCTGAAGAAAACATGGATAATAGCTTAGATTGAGTTCAGGGTAATCAGTGATTAAATCCTGGAACTATTATTCTTCTTCGCTTTTAAGTGTAAAACATTTAAACAATGGAAGAGAACAAAAGACTCGAAAACATGTAATACAGAGATTTAAGAAAGACTTATTGTTTTCTGAAACACTCTGGAATCCTGCAACATCCACCATTCATCACAATGCATCAAGGTACGCCAAGCTTCGGAAATTCCATTCACCCTTTGTATTATTTCTCTGAGAATTTTATAGCAAGCGAAATCCCCCAAAATGAAAATAACAACAACCCCTTAAGCTTCTGCGAGGGGTGAATATATACTTGCGATTGTTTACAAAATATCTGAGTTCTAAGTTATCTCAGACTTAATATTCTCGCCAACTTTTGAGATATTATTATCAGAAATTTATTACAGCATTGAATACAAGATAAAGGCGTCTTGATGTTCTGTCAGAAGATATTTTGGCCTTTGGGAGCTGCTAAGTCGGTCGGGATACTTTGATCAAATGCTGGAGAACCCGACTTTATGGCTCGCGCGCTGTATTTTGGGTCTGCCACCTGTGATTGTGATTGTTGTTGTGGTGAGTAAATAGCCCTGCTGAGTTGGCTCAGCATCTGTCCTTTCCTTGTGGAGTTATCCACCAAAATTCTGCCTGTGCATGACTGTTCATAAACTGGAGGAAATTAACGCTACAGGTTCTGGCCTGATAAAATTATCTGTGTCAAATTCCTCCATACTTCCTGTGTGGGCAATTGATGATTTATGATTGCCCCCATAGTCTCATCTGCTTCTGTATACTTAAAGAAATTTGGTGGTGTATCAAACAGGTGATCAATTTCATTCATAATGAAAAACAGGTTATCCACCCTATCATACAAATTCTGCCCTGATGCTGGCCCTGTTTCTGCTGAGGTACTGGGTTGTTTTGCTATTTGTGCTGCAGCATGTGCATCAACCCTTTTGATGTAATTTTCCAGGGTAAGCAGCCTTCCTACACTGCTTAATATGTTGGGGAGGCCTCTGTTTTGTAATGCCACAAATCTGTCCAGGAATTTGTTGATCTCGGTCTGCATATCCTGTGTTCTTCTCTCCAGCGTTCCAACTAGGTTTCTCAGTGTCAAGACTCTTTTAGCTACTGAAATTGTTTCAGTCCTGTTAGTAATTCCCATGGTAGCTAGTTGAGAGCTAGTTTTGTTATTCAAAATAGTGATCATTCTGCTGGCAGCATCTGGCATGTGGCCCAAGCTTGCTCTAGCTCTCTGTACTTCCCTGTTTGCCTTGGTAATGAGTACTATTTGCTCATCCATAGTCTCAATATACTACCACTGATTGGTGATGGACCGCCCAATGTTACCCCAGAGGACTGCTTTTAGTTCTGCTGTTACTTTTTCTAGTGCAAGCTCTTTTTCTAGTTCAGCTATTCTCTTTTTTAGAGCTTTTATCTCTCTTTCCTTTGCTGCCTCATTCTGCTTGCTTTTGTCAAATTTTTCATTCACCTTAGCCAAAGATTTTTTGACTTCATCAAGCTCTTTCATTTGGGATTCAAGAACTTGGATCTCAGCCTGCAGCTTCTGCATATCCAGAGTAGGAGTCTGCTCTGTTGTTGGTGTAGTTGTTGCTGTAGATGGTGCTGTAGGCCCTGTCTGTTGAGGAGGAGGAATAGTTGTTGGAGGGGCTTCCTCAAGATTGATTATCACAGGAGGAGGCTGGGAGGTTTGGCCCTCTTCTCTTTGCTTTAATGCTGCTTGTAGTGCTGCCTTTGCAGCTTCTGATTCTCCTAGCTTGTCTTGAGTCCGAACTAGCTCCTTGTACAGGGATATCATTAGGTCTGTAGCATCCTTTTCCTGCCTTTGCTGGGCAACCTCGTCTGTTTGTGGATGGATGGTAGCTGGGAGCTTGATTTTCTTTCTTAAGGCTGCCATGTCTGCATCCCTTAGCTTCAAGAGTTCTTGGATACCTTTAACATCTTTAGGATCATGTCCTATTTCTATAATTACATCTTCCAAGGACTTGATCCTGTTGTCCTTGGCTTGTGATGATGCTCTCTCCAATTCCAGCTGAGAGGCTGTGTTATCAAGGCTGCTCTTCAATTTGTAGTTCTCCAATGTTTCATCTGCCAAGGAGGCATACACCATTTCACCGGTTTGTTTATGCAGTTCGATCTTATCCATAGGGTGTATGTCTTTAGCCATAACCTCCATGTTGGTTCTTAGATAATCCGAGGTAGATTGAGGATGTAGCGTTGTGGGCATGAAGTGACTCATGATCATCTTGCCTTCACTTACATCAAAGGCAGACATGAGTCTTTGCTGATTGGTAGGAGCCAGGTTCAGCAAATGATTGTACAGCTGTACTTTAATAGGATCACGTCTCCTCTTAATGTCAATAAATTGCTGTTTGATGCTTGACTGTCCTTCTCTGTGCTGGCTGGAGGAGCTGACCTCTCCTCCTATAGCTCTATCATGTTCATGCTGGAATGAACTGGCTGAAACTTCTCCACTGGGTGGGCCCATGCCCATTGCTTGCCTCACTGCTATGTCATCCTCTGGAAAGTCATTTAGTCTTTGTCTTTTCTCTCCCCGATTGATGGATGAAGTCAGGGGAGTCTCTCTATCTCTTTTCCTGGTTAAGTCCTCCTTTTGTGGGGTTTGGAGGACCGAGGTATCAACAGTAGTCTCTGCCCTAGGAGGCACTATTGTCTGAGCCTGTTGCTCTGTGGAGCTTGGAGCATCAATCACTTTTTCTTGCTGCAAGGGCTGCTGTTCACTATATTGTACCTCTTCTTGTTGCTGCCCTTGTTGCTGCTGCTCCATTTCTTCTTGCTGCTGTAGCAATGTATCCACTTGTTCTTCTGTCAATGGAGGTGGCTGCTCCACCTGCTTCCCTTTATCTTTGCTTGCTGTCTGCGGTGCCTTCTCGGCAGTTTGCTGTTGTGTTGTTGATGATGTAGTAGCTGCTCCAAGCTGCTTTTTGTAGGAGAGGGGTACCTGTCCACAAGTTTCCAAGTCAGCTTCCTTTTGCATATTTCTAGCCTCTCTCTCAAGTAGCTCTTCATTAGTAGTTTCCTCCTCTAGGGTACCCTCTTCCCAACTTGATGCATTGGCATATTGTTCAATCTCGGGTTGTCTCTTGTGTGCATAGCTACCCAATTTATATTTTATCCTCCTGAGGGAGACAAAATGATTGGGGTCATATGGTATCCATTCAAAACTAGTTTGCAGTTTGAGGCCCTCCAGGATACTGTCTGCCTCTTTCCACCCCTCCTCTTTTCTGTTATATAGGAAAGGACCCAGCTGGTTCCTTACCTTTAACTGTGACTTCTTGTTCTTGCTCTGAAAATGGAGGTAGTCTGAGTTCCCGAAATGTCTGAAATATTCCAAGGCAAAAAGCCTCATGGGGACATACCTTGGCAACCTAAAAGGGTTCAACTCACAGCCATATATCCTGATGACTGTGTGGTTTTGGTAGAGGTACCAATTACCAATGCTGTAGGACTTATTCAAATGGAGAATTCTCCTCATTTCATCAGTTAGTCTAGGAGGAGAAGTACCATGCAATATTGTCATGGCTGGATAAATGAATAAATCAATGAACTCAGAGTATGTATAAGGTGACACAGAGGTATGATGAAAAACAGAGGTCGCATAGGCATGCACGGTTGGAGCTCTGGAGGTCGCCTTGGTCAATTGAGAAGGTTGGCAGAGTTTTAGAACGTAAATGCTCATGCAGAGAAAACAGTGGAGAAATGCGCAAACAATGGAAAAATAGACGTTTTTTGGCTTAATATGGGCTTTTTTATGATTTTGGCGCTTTTTAGTGATGACGTCTGCATGACGTCATTAGTGGGTCAAGGTCAAGTGACGTCAGCTGACGTCATCGGGTGACGTGTCAGTACACTGTTGGTCCATGGGGGCGATGAGGTGGCAGCCATGTCAGCGGCCAGGTGGACGAATAACAGGGGCGAGGACAAGCGGACATGACGTGGCGATGCATTGATGGGAAACAGGTGGCGGTTAGGACCGTAGCGGTTACGGTTAGGGCTAGCCGCTACGGTCTCTCGGGGCGGTTTAGGTACGGTCTCAGAACTGTCAGACCCGGCTCCGAGAGTCCTTATCGTTTGACGCGTGGCCTGCCCGTGACGTGACGCAACGTCACTTTCTCGGGCGGTAAAGGACCACCATGGGAGCCCCTCCGATATCATCGTGGATCGTCGGATCATTGGGACTTGATCCGACGGTGGGCGGAGCAACAACATGCTCGGGTTATATGCGCTGGCGGAAACTTTGGGTTGTGGGTTTTTTAAATGGTTTTTCAATGTTTTCCTTTGAAACAGACAGCGCACTAGCCTTTTTGGAAATGTGCCAGAGGCGGGCCTTTTAGACTTTGGGTAATTTTTGCAAAGGTTTTTTAAGGGTAAAAGAGGGTTTACAAGGGTTTTTCAATGCAAATGGTGGTTTGAAGAGCAAGTTGGCTTGTAGCAAGGGGGAATGGGATGTGATAGGTTCACCAAGGTGACCAGACGTCACTTTGGTTCCTTTTGGAGAACATATGGCTATAATGCCAAGGGGAGGAGTATTTATAAGATTTTGGGGCTTTATACACCATAGTGTTAGTATTATTAGGGGAAGGGTAAGATAAGGGAGCTATATAGTAGAATTAGAGGTTAATATGAATGAGGGGAGCAAATGAAGGGGATTTTACTGAGTTTATCTGAAATTGATTTAGTTTTGAGAGTAGATCAAAATGAAAAGATCTTAGACAAGAAATGTGGCTTCTGAATGAACTAGAACCACCATAAAACCATGATCTCTCTCCATAAATCTCAGCTAAAAGAAAGGGAGTGTTAGTAATGGAATGAAGGGGGAGAGGGAGGTTAGTCATGCTCCTTGCTGTAATTTGATGGAATTAACCACTTTGTGCATTGATAGATTTTTGCCTTGGCAAAACACCTCTTGACATGTGTATAATGGTGAAAATACCCTTTCTGCAACCACAACTGCTTACCCAGCTATTTTCCTAGCATTTTTTGTTTCTCCTTAGAGGGTGCACTTGGACTTGCAAACCCTTACTTGCCTTTTCTTTTCTTTGGCTTTTTCTTTATTCTTTTCTATCTACTTCTACCCTTATCTCTTCCAAGGTCCCAGATTAAGCTGTTGGGAACCTTTACTTCTCTACCTAAACTACTTGTCTGCCAAGATTAAGCAGTTTGGACAGACTTCTTTCTCTATTCTATAACATCAAAATTGAAACATGGCATGATCCAGGTTAAACTGTTGAATCATCCATCAAAATTTGAAATAAGGTCATCAATATTTGAAACATCTTACACACCTCTTGTTCTCTAGGAAATATGGGATCTTTGTGATATCAAAGCAGAGCATATTTGGACTTTCCTTGGCCAATCATGAAATATGAAACCTATTGGTATAGGTATCCAACATGAGGCAAAGACCCTCTTGTTGCCCCAAAAACATAGATTTTCCTCATGCATAGGACTTCTACTGTTTGTAGCTCTTTAGTAGGTTAATAGTCTATTTTGCTTTGCTCTAGAGCTCCTTCATCATGCTCATTTCCTGATTTTCAATATTCTTCTTTCATGCTTTTATTTCTTACAACATTTCTCAACATTTCCTTTCATAGATCATAATTTAGATCATTTTTATGAAAAACTCTGCTTTTCCTAGATGCACTCATTTCATTTGTTGCTTCATTTTCGTGGTTGACTGTCGAATCCTTTGCAGCAGATTTCCTCTGGTAGTAGGATAGCTTGTATGAAATCACACCCTCCATTTGATCCATTCCCTATAGGTCTCCCAAACCTCACCTCATTTTTGCCTTAGTTCCTTGCATTTTTCATAGAACTTCTTCCTCTCTCCTTGAGAAAACCCAATCATATTTCTCTCCTCTGGTCGTTCATGGTAGACCATAGGCACCCTAACACCACCTCCCAACCTTCATCCACCTTTTCCACCCACTCTCACACATTCAAAATGGTGGAAATTTCTCTCGGCCTCCTCCTGTAGGCCTCTTATAGTTTCCCTCTTTTCCTCCTATAGTTTTCCTGTGCCCTCCTGTAGTTTTTCTTGTAGGCTTTCTTTTGAAGGCCGAGTGTGGTAAAAGCCTCCATAAGACCACCTAAGACCTCCTAGGACCCATCCACACCATCCTACATGCTCCCAAGCTCCAAAACCACCTTCCAACACCACCTGTTCACTGCCACACTCACACACAATAAATTAGATGCATGTCAAATCCACATAAAAACACATAAAATTCCAAAAATATGTTCTTTGCTTATTTACATCCAGAAATAGCATGGGTAGATGTTGTTTTCTTTCTTGGTTAGGTAATGGTATTGCTTTCATTCTTTTCATAGTGTTTTTGGCAAAAGTAGAATTAGCTTGTTAATTAGGATTTACTAGGCCTCGCTTTACATTCTAGTCTTTTTCCTTTCTGCAATTAGAATAGCTTTTGTAGAGTAATCTTTCTTTCTTTCATCACACATAGAGCTTCTTCTGGAATTTATAGAAGTTGGCTTGAGATCCTAGTGATCTTGCACCGACTGACCAAGTGACAACCTGCAGTAAGAACTAGTACTTGTGCATACAACACTGACGCTTCCAAGTTTGTTATGAACTACCGGGTTGATAAAAGTAAAGTTGGAAGCCCAAGAGTTGCAACATTTTTGTTGTAATACCGGCGCTCACCACTTTTTGGTGTTGTTGCTAGGGAAGCATCAGAGTATTCTGTGATTACTGCTTTCTTCTATTTCCTATTGCAACATACTGCTAATAGTTTATTTCGGCAAACGTAGACTAGTCATTTCTTTTCTTTTAAGTTTTGCATTTCCTTGCTTTCCTCTACAATTCTGAAAATTTCATTTCAACAAAAGTAGACTAGTCATTTCTCTTCTTTTAGTTCTGCATTTCCTTACTTTCCTTTTTAATTCTGCAAATTTCCATTCAGCAAGTTCATTTCATCTAGTTGCAATTTGTTTTGTTCAATCACAATTTCAGTTTCTGCAAGTACTATCAGTGTAGGGAAAAAGAAAAAAAACCAACCAAAAATATTTCCTTTCATGCCTCATAGGAATAGAGATAACTCAGGAAATTGTTTTCCCAACACCCCCACTACTTCGCACAACCAACCTTCTCTCTTCTTCGGTGGTTGTGATCAAGAAGAACCCTTAGGTGAATAGCCAGACCTATTTGAAGAACCTATAGGGTAAGAAGAACAAAACATTCCTCTAGAGCCAATGGCTAAAAACATAAATGCTAGGGTGAATGGAGAGAGAATAGAGGGCAACTTTCCCATTCGGGAGACCAATGGGGAAACCAAAATGAAGAATATAAAGCCTTTAGCCCTACCTCACTTCCATGGTGTGACTACAAAAGATCCTGACACCTTCTTGTTTGAGTTTGTTGTCAACTGTCGAACTTATGACTATTCAGAAGACAAGAAAAAGTTAAAATTATTCCCTTCTACTCTCAAGGATGAAACACTACACTGATTCATGGGATTTCCTGGCAATAGCATCACAACTTGGGCTCAGATGCAACACACCTTTAACAACAAGTATTGAGACTATTATTGGTCAAAAGATACTAAAGAGGAAATCCTCCGAATGACCATGGGAAGTGATGAGTCCCTGGAAGACTATGAAGAGAGGTTCCACCTCAATTACAAAAGGGCTAGGTGTACACTTGACCCTGAGTCTCTAAAGTTGGTCCTGCTCAGGGGAATCCGGGAGGACCTTCTAGACACCCTCCATCTATTGGCTAGGGGAGACATCTACCAACTATGCTATGAGGACATAAAGATTGTTTTTAGAAATCATTCTAGTGAAGCTAGAAAGAAAGGTAGGGGGAGTCAACCCATAGCCAGTACCTCTTCCCCCAATTCATCCATTAAAGGTGAAATCGGAAACATGTTGGAAGACCTCAAGAGTGAGATGCTACAAACTCTTGCCATTCAAATGGATACCTTGCATATCAAAAGAAAACAAGAGGAAGCAGAAAGGGCTTTGGCCATTTTTTTCCTAGATGCACCAGGAGGCATCCTAGGAATGAATTCCCATTGAACTCTGTGGAGGTTTGTTCAGTCTATGAAGAAAATCATTCTATAGATAAGTGCACTTCCTTGCCCAGACTTAAAGTTGTATCCCAAGGGGCTGAAGTAGTCACTGAATAGATCTACTACATAAACTAAAGGAGGTCGCCTGGACCTAGACCATACCATTAGGGGATGCAAGGGACATCTCATGCATACTACAACCCCAACCAAGTCCCCTCCATACCTTCTTGGGGACCCCCTGCTCATCCTTTCTGGTCCACATCACCTCCTTGGTCCTTCACATCACAATGTCATGCCCAACTAGCCACCCATTCATTTTAATTCTATGCTCAGTCGCAACCTCAGTGGAATGCATCTCATCAGGGGTGGAGCCCCAATACAACTCTCTTCCTACTCTTTTGCCTCCTCCAACTACCCAACCACAACCGTTACCTTCTGTTCCACCAAGGCAACCCCAAATGCTTGCCCAGCCAAATCCAAACCCAAACAATAGATATGTTGAGCAAGTGTATAATGGGGAACCATCATGCTCAACTTATGTTGTGGAGATTCAAGAAATCAACTTGTGATCTAGGAAATTTCTCCCAGATAGCCAGCCTCCACCCAGGGAGGCTGAGGAAGATAAAGAGGAAAGTGAACCTAAAGCCAATCCACCCTTTCCCAAGAGACTATCCATGACAATCCAGCCTACACCAGAGGAGACTAAACTCCTAGGAGAATTGAAACATTTATATGTCAAGATACCACTTCTCTAAGCCATAAAAGATGTGCCTATCTATAATAGGTTGATCAAAGGGAAGTGCTTTAGGCATACAGGAAGGCGTAAGAGAGATGCCCCAACCATCAATGTCATAGGACAAGTATCCGACCTGATGTTGGGGCAGATAATCTCTCCAAAATATCTGGATCCTGGAGGCCCAGTAGTTGATGTCCAAATCAATGGCACAATGGTCCCACATACCTTGATTGTTCTGGGAGCTGCAATTAATGTGATGATGAAGGACACAATGCTCAAACTTAACCTCCAGGGCTCCTTGAGGAAGACCATGATGGTGCTGCAACTAGCAGACCATTCAACTATGCCCCCTGAGGGGATTGTGGAAGATGCGATGGTCTTTGTTGATTCTTGGGAGTACCCTACTGATTTCCTAGTTCTTTAGCCAAAGGAAAAGCTCACTGGTGTTGTTGGGAAAAGTATCCAATACGGAATGACCCCATCCCACTCTAAGGGTGATAGTACCTCAGCAACAATCGAAGCAAAGCTATCTAAGATTTCTTCTTTATGAAAGTAAAATAGGGGAGAAAGGGATCAACTAACCGATATCTTTCACTAATGGTTGATCCAATCTTCTCTCCTTGCTGCTTGCTCCCAGCTCCTTGCTCTTTCACTGGCCCAGCTACACCAAGATCCTGCAAAATGGTAAGAGAGGGAAACTACAAGAAGCATACATTCATAATTGATTCAAGGATTAGAATAAATCAAATACACGAGTATGACAATACATCATTGAGACACATGCATATAGAAGAACCTCAAATGCTTTATTAATGGAAGAAGTAAAGTTCAGGAAGTGATACAACCATAAAAGGCCCAATCCAGCATCACCTTCCCAGCAGAAAGAAATCTCCTCTTCACCTCCTTCAAAGCAAATCACCCAATAGCTCTAAACTCAAACCAATAGCACTTCCTTACATTCACAAGATTCCAGCCTCCTTAGACCTCATGAGAGAGCTCTATATATAGGAGTTTTGGAGAAAGGATGAGTCAGCTTGAGGCTAGCATGAAGCTGACTAGTGTCCTCTCCCACTTTAGTTATTCTTCAGTTCTTGAGTCCACTTGGAGGTTCTTGCTTCCACTTGGAGATCTAGACCCTCTTACTCATCACCAGGCGAATTCCTTGATCTAAGTGTCATTTTGGAAGCTTCCTGGGCACTGACACCTTGAGGAATGACTGTGCCACTTGTCCAAGTACGCTCAGCGCAGGTGGCCTTCTTTGCAGTTGACATTCAGCACAGGTACAGAGTGGAGCACTTGACATTCAGCACAAATGCTCAGTGGAGCAGTTGACATGATCCAGAATTTGCTTGTTTTCGAGTGTTTTCAGGTGGAGAACTGATATTGAGTGCTGTGGTCTGCTGACCTTGTTCCTCTAGGGGTAGGAACAACATGTTTAGGGACTTTGGATCCCTTATATTATGGACATTTCATGCTTCATTTTGTAAGGCACAAAAATGTCTATAACAACTGGGTATCCTCTCATTCTGGGAAGACCCTGGTTGGCTACATCCAATGCCTACATCAGCTGCCGAGCTGGGAACATGACCATCAAGAACGGGCATATGTCCAAGAAATTACCCCTATATCCTCTTGCCCAACCCTTGCTTGAACATGATCCACCTCTCTAGTTGGAGGAGGAGGATGAGGATGAAGTTTATTTTGCATCGTTTTGTGCATTGGAAATTGCCATGGGAGGAAAACCGCAAGATGAGGATGACATGATTGAAAATTTGATTCAAGAACCACCTCCTAGTGTATCATCATTAAAAGAAATAGTAAGAAAAAGCCAAAACAACCCCTCAACTAATATTTGTGTGGCCGACTCCACTTCTCTCCGTGTTAAAAATATAGAGTTTGGCCCGTAAAGAACATTGAAAGTCAATCCATCCCTATCTACTTCTCAGGAGAAAGGGTTATGCAACATATTGAGAAAACATCTAGATGCCTTCGCCTGGAGTTATAAGGAGATGAAGGGAGTGAACCCTTCAGTATGTACTCATCATATATACATCAAGGAAGATTGCAAACTAGTCAGGTAGCCTCAAAGGAGGATGAATCTAGCACTTAAATATATTGTTAAGGAAGAACTGTAGAAATTGCTTGATGCAGGATTCATCTATCCCATTTCTGACAGTGAGCGAGTCTCTGCTTTGGAGATAGTTCCAAAGAAAAATGGTAAGTGGAGAATCTATGTCAACTATCTGGAATTGAACAAAGCCACTAAAAAGGACCATTTTCCTTTACCTTTCATAGATCAAGTGTTAGATGGTCTGGCACTAAAAAAGTTTTTCTCTTTCCTAGATGGGTTTAGCAGGTACAATCAGATTCAAATCAGCCCGAAAGACCAAGATAAGACCACTTTCACTTGTCCTTGGGGTACCTTTGCATACCAGGTCCTTCCTTTTGGTTTGTGCAACACTCCAGCCACTTTCCAAAGAGCGGTATTGAGTATATTCTCTGAACTGGTTCATGATGTAGTAGAAATATACATGGATGATTTTGCTCCTTATGGTTCTGACTTTTAGGAAGCTTTATCTAACCTAGGAAAAGTTCTAGATAAATGTATTGATATGAACCTGTGCCTCAATCTAGAAATATTTGAATTTTTTATGACTGAAGGGACCATGCTAGGTCATGCAATATCTCAATAACTACTGCAGGTGGACCCAAACAAAATTTCCATCATCCAAAGGGTCCCACCCCGTCAAAAGGTGAGATACGTCAGAAGTTTCCTAGGCTTAGTCGGATATTATAGGAGATTCATTAAAGATTTCAACAAGATAGCCTCTCCTTTGTTTGGCCTCCTAGGTAAATATGTTGAGTTCATATGGTCGGAAAACTATCAAGAAGCCCTAGATACCTTGAAGAGCAAGCTAGTGACTGCCACAATTCTCAGAGGCCCAAACTAGGCCCTGCAATTTCACATTCACATAGATGCTTCGAACAAAGTGATAGCAGTAGCCTTAGGACAAGTTGATGAAAAGCTACCTTATGCTATATACTTTATTAGCAAAAACTTGTCAAAGGCAGAGTTAAACTATACAGTGACCGAGAAGGAACTCTTAGTTGTCGTGCATTCCTTAAACAAATTCAGACATTATATCATAGGCTATCAAAACTTTGTGCAAATTTATCATGCTGCAATTAGATATTTAATGAACAAACCAGATGTGAATGCTTGCATTATTAGATGGTTTCTTTTACTGTAGTAGTTTGATTTGACAATTATTAATAAGCCTGGTAAAGAGAATGTTGTTGCTGACTTTTTTTCTAGAGTGAATTTGCCTACAGGTGAAGAACGAATGGTGGATTACCAAATGCAAGATGAACACCTATTTACTATATCAGTACTCTCTCTATGGTTTGTTAATATAGAAAACTATTTGGTTTCAGCACAGTTCCCACCACACCTGTCCTCAAAAGAGAAGAGAAAGATAGTAAGGAAAAGCACCCCTTTCACCTAGATTGGGGGCAATCTCTTCAAACTTGGCCCAAATCAAATCTTTAGAAGATGTGTCAGGGAGGAGGAAGTCTATGACATCCTCCTAACCTGTCATGACGGGCCTTGTGGAGGTCATTTTGTAGCAAAAAGAACCACCTTCAAGATATTGCAAGCAAGCTACTACTGGCCCACTCTTCATTAGGATGTGAGGAGATACACAAGCCAGTGTGATTGGTGTCAGAGGATGGGGAACCCAGTCCAAAGGATGAAATGTCCATGCAGCCTCAACTGACCCTTGAGCCATTTGAGAAGTGGGGTATGGACTTTGTGGGGCCTATCAACCCCCATTCAAAGCAGAAGCAGTACATCACTGTGTGCACCGCCTACCTAAAAAAGTAGGTAGAGACAAAATCAATCCAAGCAGCAACAGAGGAAAAAGTAGCTGAGTTTCTAAGAGAAAACATATTCTACATGTTTGGGTATCCGAGAGAGTTGGTCACAGATCAAGGCATCTAGTTCACTTCCAACCTGATTGAAGACCTGCTCACACATCAGAAGATCAAGCATAGGACATCCACCCCTTACCATCCACAAGCTAATGGGCAAGTGGAGGTCACTAATAGGGCATTGGAAGGGATCCTGACCAAAGTAGTGAGTAGCAGTAGAAAAGACTAGGCGGATAGATTAGTTGAGGCCACATAGGCCTACAACACAACATGGAAGACTACCACCGGGTTCACACCCTATGAACTGGTCTATGGGAAGAAGGCTCTGCTGTTAATAGAGTTTGAATTCAATACCCTAAGGATGGTGGCTCAGCTAGACATAGACCTCAACCATGCACAGAAGGAGAGATTACTTCAGCTCAATGGATTGGATGAATACAGATTGCAAGACTTCTCCATACAGAGGTAGTTCAGCTTCAAAGGAAGATATGGCATGACAAAAATATCAAGGAGAAGCAATTCCAAGGGGGAGATTGGGCACTACTCTATGATTCAAGATACAAAGTTTTCAAAAGCAGGCTGAGGATAAGATGGTTGGGACCATACATTATGGAGAAATGCAATGACAATGGTTCAGTTCTAATCAGAACCATTGATGAGGAAGCCATCCCCATGCTTGTCAATGGACATCGGTTGAAAGTCTATAAGAAACCCCTCCCCAAGCGAGACTTTATTGAAGATTTGAATAAAATAGTGATGGTAGTGGAGCATGTCTTAGCTTCCACTTCACTCACTCACTGAAGAAAAGAAAAAATAAAAAAATAAGGACTCAAGTGAAAACCTCCATGAGGCGCTTGAGTCCCATCATGGGGTTGAAATCCTCTTTCGAAGCACTCCAGTGATGGAAAAAAAGAGGAAAATGGAATAAGATCCCTGGGTGAAAACCTCCCTTGGAGGTGCCCATGGTAGGCAATTAAGGTGAAAACCTCTCTGAGGTGCCCTAGTTGTTTTCGAAAAAAAATTGATTTTTTGTTGCATTGAAGGTTTGCAGGAGGACTACAGGAAGTAGAAGAAGGTGCCAAGGGAACCCTGAAATTCACACTAGCATTCATCTCACCTTCTCGACACCTTCCTCCATCATATTTGGCATATCTTTCACCCCACTATTTTTTTTTTTTCAAAACTGTGTTTTCTACAAGAGGCTCCTGTAGGAATTACAGAGAGCCAAAAATGTCTGCATAAGGCAATTTAAGGGACTAGGAGAGCTTCATGAAGAAATTATCATCCCTCTTACGACATTCAATCCTCCTTTCTATCATTTCCAAGCCTGCATCACACCCCCAAGCATTATTTTTTTCCTTGTCCAAGAAAGACACAAAAAAAAAAATTCCAATATGGAAAAAAAATAATTAAATAAAAAAAGGAAAAAGGCACCAATAACCTTTCCTGAAGCTTACCTATTTTCCCTCCATCATACATGACATCTCTGGAATTATTCTTGAGCTCCAAGCACAGGGAGAAGTTGATGTTTCAAGGATACATGCAGCTACAAGAGCTCCTGTAGGAATTCCTGTAGCAGCTGATCCGATAGAAGTCCAGCACCAACAACAAAAGAGTGCACATATGAAGGTTGGAAAGGCACATGCAGCTCAACTCCAGCAATAGAAGAACCTGCAAAAGTCCACAATCACACATTATCTAATAGAGACAGCATGCATAAAGAAGAATGAAGGCATGCGACAAAGAGAGCCACAACACCTCACAAGAAATACACTCAGATCACAGGTAAGTAACTAAATCACTCCTCTACTTGCATTTGTGTAATTAGGATACATGCGAAGGCAATATGATGGTTGAGATTGAACGAGGGAAAGGTGGCCAGTTAACTTGGCCACCTTCATCTAGTTGATTCCACTCGTCTGAGATGTCACCCACATGTGCGACAGTCAACTCATGGAAAAGATGCCAAGGACAAGTAGTGGAGGAAGAGTGAACTCCGATGCAATAATGGGGGATGATTATGAGGAGGGTCATGATGACCAAGTAGGTGGGGACCAACAGTCTGAATATGGCCAATGTACACCTTGCCAGCTCATCACTCATAGCCGAAAATATCCATAAAGGGTAATGAGCACTCCTCCCCACGTATTCTCACCACATTTTCTTCATTTTCTCCTCGTACCTTAGCTATAGCAGCCTTCTGGTGCCCACACATCCTCATAGCCACCATCCTCCATCGATTTCCTCTCTATCTTCACTCTCGGTGTTTTCTACAGGATCACCTATAGCAAATCTACAAGAGGGACAACAGGCTTCTAAAGGAGGGCCAGTGAGTCATTTTGAAGGGAGAAATCACAATTTTTATCATGAATTTCAGTTTGAAGAGGTAGGGTTCATGCATGCCCCTTGTTGAATATCAGTATATGAAAGAAGTGGTCTCAATTTGAGGAGGAAATAAGTCTTTAGGAGGGAAAAGAACACATAAAAAAAAAATGTTATTTAAAAAAATAAAAAAATAATCTCCTCTATTTTTTATTTTTTCTCAAAAACACTCTGTCTCCACCTCCCTATTTTGTTTAAAAAAAAAAAGGAGAGGCAGTATGACAGGAGAGTTTATGAGAAGGGAGCCCACTAACTCCACTAGGCTCCATGCACATCCCCAAGTAGTGGACATATTCACAAGGGAAAACTGGATGAACTTCTTTGAGAAATTTCGCGGGTTTTATGAGGAGATTGCCCAAGAATTTTCTCTCTCTTGTCCCTCACACAAGAACACATGCCACTATAAGCATTAGAGGCCTCTCCATCAAAAAAACCGAAAAATTTAGTAGTAGGGTCACTACCCTTCCTGTTGGGCTGCCTTGGAGTAAAGATGAAAAACCCATTGGCTAGGCTGCCAAGAAGAAATTCTTCTGAAATAATGAAACCCCTATGGAAGATAAAAATGGACTTATAAGGGCTAGTATACCATATCCCTGGGATGAGGTTAGCTACCAAATAATCAATTACATTTCTTGTGAGGGGGGCACAACATTGTCTATGGTTATCATTTTAGAATCCCCCATGACTTGAGGTATGGCATGGATACCCCAGCACCTCAAAAGCTCAATATCCCTTATTTTCTCCTTCAGTCCCTCATTGATTCTGACACCAATGTGAAGTACGAAATTCAAGGCAGTTAGCTCACCATGGCTTAATCAAACTCCTAGTTGAGGAAGCCCTCCATACCTTTACACTCCCTATAGCATGGGAAGTTTTCTGAAATATGACCGTTGAGGATGACATAAAAGCATTAACCAATGATGTCAGTCCTACTGGCAATGAGGAGGAAGAACAACAAGAATGAGAAGATGGAGCTAGTGGTGACATAACAGAGCAAGCAAGGAAGGAGGAAGGAAAAGAAACAGAGGAGGGAAAAGTTGAAGAGATAGAAAAAGAGACAGAAGAAGGAGAAAAGGAGGCAAAGAAGGCAGACCAAGGGGAAGAGTCCTCTGAGACTTTGGAGAGAGAGGCAACAACTTCCCTCACTACCCTCAGTACACCAATCAAGCCAAAGCAGAAGAGAAAAAGACAAATCTCCATGTATTTCAGGGAAATGAAGAGCAGAAGGATTAAAACAGGAAAACCACATCCCTCTTCAAAAGTTCCCATTACTATTGAAGATTCACCATCTAGCAAGGTAACAGAATCTCCGTCCAAGACACCTATCACATATGAAAGGGAGACTCCAAGGTCTTCTACATGGAAGGGAAAAGCAGTACGACAGGACCCAAAGCCAGAACTATAGGAGGCTAATACAATCCTACAGGAGAGACTGTCTAAACTACAGGAGACCCAAAAGCTTGAGGAAAGGATAAAATGATAGCTAGAGGTGATGGAGGAAGCAAAAGAGCTATAAGAACCTGACCCATAGCCTAGTCTTGCCTCCTATTACAATCTACTTGAGGGAGGTAGAATAATCCCACAGAAATTTGCAATTCCACTGATTTTCGAATTGTAGAAAGAAAGAGTGAGAACACATAGGTGGATGCAGATCCAAAGGGGTTGAGGATGTTGGCCATATGGAAAAAAAACTCAGGGAAATGGGTAGAGAATTGAGTTCTCTCAAAGATCGAGAAGCCATCATAAGAATCCACCTTGAAAATGAGAATGGAATCCTAAGGAGGTAGCTACAAGAGAAAGAGAATCAACTGGCATACATGGCCAACTTATCGATGGAAGAATTGCAATGTAGAACACCCGCCAAGTCTTATGGACTCTATATGAAGGATAAATGGCTTCAATTCCAAATAATGACTTTAGCACAAAGAGGCAAAATGCCTTCCCAAGACTATAGGCAGTTCATGGACTTGTGTGACCAAAGAACCTCAGAAGATAAGGAAAAAATGGCAGAGTTATACATCCACAACATGGTCCTCACAGACATGATGTGTGGGACCCTAATGCCAAACTAGGGGACCTGCAATTAATGGCCATGGCCTCATGGATGAACCATGAAGAATTGAGGGCAGCAGAAATGAAAAGTTTGCTGATAAAAGAGTAGAATGAACCATCAATGATAAGAGCTGAGCCATCAAATCCTATGGCACTCATCAACACACACAACCCGCTTGCCAATGACCCTTAGATTGACCCTAAATATATAGCCAATTAGGCACAAGCCATTGCACATTTTGAAGATATGCAAAGGCTACTTGTGGATGACTGTGTGCATGCATGTATGAGAAGATGGAACACCTTACCTCACAGTTTGTAGATCAGGGAATACCATTCCCCCATGAGGCTAAAGGAGGCATTAAAAAGAGTGTGAATGTATAAGCGCTCCATGCAAAGGTAGAAGGTCAACTGGATTGGCCATAAATTGAGTCCCCCAATCCTCTTTGGAATGCTTGAAGGCAGAAGAGAAAAATAAGAGGATCAGTGGGAGGAACTAGACAAAACAACAGGGTTTTATGACCAACATGAGCAGGCCACGCCAGAAGCCTGAGATGCTAGGGAGGTCACCAGGGCCATAAAAGATGTGGAGATTGACTAAGTTGCTCAGAGGATGCGAAACACCTTCAGTAGGGGGGTGATGATGAGCCTCATAAATGGGTAATTATATGGGCTCATTTTACCTCCTAGCCTAGTGAAATCAGCCATTCTATTAGATTATTGTATGATTTTCTGGTTATTTTTATGCTTATAGAGTGAGCTGAGTTAGTTATGATGCCATGTGGTCTAACATGTATTTAATGCAGATCATTGATGGATTTCATGGTTAAAGACAAGGATCTAGTGGTCAAATGGCAGCAACAACTCAAAGTAGACAAAGGAGAGGACTTATAAGAAAGAAACCCCCTCATTTATTACTCCTCACTTCGACTTTCCCTTCATTTAGCTTGGAGCACAAGCAGCCAAGTCATGCACTAAGAAGACAGCAGACCAAGTGAAGGAAGACTGATAGTTATCTTGAATTTTGGGATCCAAGCATCCCTAATTTTAAGGAAGTTGTTGGCAGCTTCAGATGTATAAGTAGAGAGTCCTAGCACCTCACTAGCATCGTATTTTTTGCTTATGTAAACTCTGCTCAAATTTCGAGCTTATTATTTTGTGACAGTTTTATGTAACCTTGCTATTTTTTGATAATAAATATGGAATCCTTTTTGAGCTAGCACTGAGTTACCTCAAAGGGCTGAAGCTCTTAGGTTAGGACCCAATCCAAGTAGCCAAGCTTCTCTTTACTTTTATTTGTATGCTTACTTCAGTTTGTAGATTAATTTGCTATTAGATGTATTTCTCTTATGGTTAAGAATAGGTTGCTTTTGATGATTTTTTAGTTTGCTTCCATTTGTTCTTTCTATAGTAGGTTAAGTAGTGATTAGAAAAGATTTAGAAGGCTAGAAATACTTCCTTGGCCTCTCTTCCTCCCTCTGGGAGCATGATTTGAGGTAACGACCCTCTTGCTGCCCTAAAAACACAGATTTTCCTCATGTATAGGACTTCTAGAGTTTGCAGCTCTTGAGTAGGTTAATAGTCCAGTTTTTCTCTGCTCCAGAGCTCCTTCATCATGTTCATTTCCTGATTTTCAATAGTCTTCTTTCATGCTTTTCTTTCCTACAACATTTCTCAACATTTCCTTTCATAGATCATAGTTTAGATCATTTTTATGCAAAACATTGTTTTTCCTAGATGCACTCATTTCATTTGTTGCGTGATTTTCATGGTTGAATTTCAACTCCTTTATAGCAAATCTCCTCCAACAGTAGGCTAGCTTGTTAGTAATCACACCTTCCATTTTATCCGTGCCCTATAGGTCTCCCAAACCTCACCTCAATTCTTCCTTAGTTCCCTGCATTTTTCATAGAACTTCTTCCTCTCTCCTTGAGCAAACCCAATCATCTTTCTATCTCCTGGTGGTTCATGGTAGACCATAGGTGCCCTAAAACCACCTCCCAACCTTCATCCACCTTTTCCAACCACTCTCACACCATCAAAATGGAATAAATTTCTCTCGGCCTCCTCCTGTAGGCCTCCTATAGTTTCCCTATTTTCCTCCTATAGTTTTCCTGTGTTGTCCTGTAGTTTTTCTTGTATGCATTTTATATGTATACTATGGGTATTTTCAGCTTAGCCCAGCATCATCTCTCCACAAGAACACTAATAAAAATATACCCCTAGAGGAAAATTCGACTTGTTACTTATACAAAATGATTATGAATCATTCCCCAAGAAAGGAGGAAGCTTTCCTCACCAAAATCCCTTAATTAGTGGATCTGGTTCCCAATACTAAGAATCTGCATTAAATGGAAGGGAACACATTCCTAGATTTTCTCAATGATTGGAGTTCCACAATTTGTGCCATAATTCCATAATATCTTGTTGATTTATATCTCCCCCTCTAAAATCTTGATAATCTGCCCAATGTTCTCATAATATTCCTCAAAAATAAATAATATTAGGCACAAATATGAAATTATTCATAAACCTTCCTAATGAAAATATTAGAGTTGACAATACATTATCTAATGTAAAAAGAGAGGTTTAATGTGTTGAAGGATATTCATATGGGCCTTAATTTCTGTTTAATTCATATACATGGGCCTTAATTTATGTCTAATTTAGAGGCCCATCACCCAAGGAGAAGCGCTCACCCGATGACCTAGCCTAACCCCCTCTCAATCAAGTTTTTGACACACTCTCGATTTCGACTGTGGGATGCTGAAGGATTTTAAACTCCCTTATATGTCGACTTATATGTCGCAATGAAAGAAATCGACTGGTGTTACTAGAAGCCTACCACAGTGATCCTACACCTACACTACAAAGATTGTTTAGCCCTGGTGCCCAAGTGGGTTTAACCTATGTGTGTTGATTTATTATGGTGTACTGTTCCAAGTGTTGGCTTGGCAGTGTTAACCAAGCTCACGTTTGCTTACCATGTGAGTGTGTGAAAATAATGTTTCATGTGGATGAGTTAATTAAACATGTTTCATGATTCCATGTTAGACTGAAAATAAAATTATTGAATACTATAAATAAATCTGAAAATGAAATAAAAATGAGTAGCTAATCAAGCACACAAAAACTCTCCCATAAGGGATACTACGCAACTAATCAAGAGAGAGAAAAAAAGCTACTCAAAGACACATAAAAAGGCCTAAATCAGCTAATGTCAAGGGAATGATATCTAGAGGCACTAATCTACTAAAAATCGTGTAGACGAACAACAAAAACCAGAGGTGAAAAATGCTGCAAAGGATAGGAATGAAGCTCTAAAACCTGGGATGATTGAGGGGATCCTAAGGGGGAAAAGGAAGCCCCAAACTCTAAATGGAGTAAAGGTAAAAGAAACCTATCCAAAATAGCTCAAAGGTAATGGATCAGAATTTGAAAATCGGTGGTTGAAAATGCTGAAAACCCTAGACTCCTCACTCAACAAATCCCTTCCTGACAATGTGGAGGTGTACTCTTAACCCTAAGGGGCTTTTTCCTTCCTCAAAGAGACAAATCAAGTGGATCTAGGCCTAAGATAGAATGAAAATGGAGGTGAAGTACCCAAATGAGTTTGTAGACAACATTCTTAGCAATTCTAGAAAAATTCTAAATTTTTTTTGGAAGAAGTCCAAAACGCAGGTCCTGACCTGGAATAGTTGAAAACATAGTTTTATGGTCAAACAATACACTATGGAACGTAGGTCCTGACCTGGAATAGTTGAAAACACAGTTTTTTGGTCAAACAATACAGTATGGAACGCAGATCAAGGGTTGAAAAGTGTGTTTTCCTCTTGAGACTCTCGATCAATAGATGTCACACATATTATGTCGTCTCTTGCTTGGCTGGTACCTGTGAATTGAAGAAAGAACCATAAAACCACTAGAATCTGAAAATTTGACAAAAAATGGTTTAATTCTATAAATAGAGATTGAGAGGCTGAGAATAGTTGTAGAAAACCCTGAAATTTTCTTAAACTTCAATCACCCAAGAACATTGTTATTACACCATTGGATTCTCCATTTATTAATTTGAATTTTCTTCGAAGGGATACCAAAAACACTTCACTTAGATCACTAGGTGACAAGTTACCCTAACAATAAGTTGATGGATTGTTATTATTAAAATATGTAATAAAAATGGAAAAAACTGCAACACAAGTATAGAAAATCTAGAATAGAAAGAAACAGTAAAAATATCCAATGCAATAACCCAAATGGAAATACATTAAATGAATAAATATTTTATTAAAAACACCTAGTGAAGGAGAGCTATAGATGGGTCTGTAAGCCCCCTTTTGTGGCATGGGTCCTTTGATGTCCTTGATGCTTTAGAAAATGATCTTCTCTCTCGATATGTGAAAAAACGAGACAAAAAGTTTAGAACTCGAATGGGAGCTCAATATAAAGAAGATGATAATAATGACGATGATTATGATCATGTGAAGAATGGATGAAAAACCCTCCTTTTTATAACAAAGTATTGAGTTAATCTAAAAAATAGAGAATAATAAAATAATAATAACAAAATCAAGATCTAACTGCTTGGAATAATTTATTATATTTATTATAGAGGGAAAATATATTTAAATTGGTTAAATATTTTTATTTAAAAATAATTAAAAAATAAAATTATTTATTAATTATTTTGTGAGAATTAAGAATGGTGTGAAATTGAGATAATTAATAAATAGTTGTTTAACAATTATCCAAAAACAAAAATAAGGAAAATCAAATAAATAGTGGTGTATTTAATTATTCCTAAGGGATTTAATCAAATGTGATGAGGAACAATTATTTAAAAAATGATTTAATAATTATTCCTAGAGAAATTAAATCAATATGATTTATCTAATTATTCTCATGGGTTTTTTTTTATTTAAGTTAGAAAATAATTTAATAAAAATGGGTTACTAAATTATTTTCCACAGTGAAAGTGATTTTACTATGTCAAGGTTAAATCTACATGGTGTATTTTTATCCACCTAGTTATAAATGGCTAGTTGATCATTTTTTGCTAATAAGAAAATGTTTGTTGGTTTGCACCCTTTAGGGTTTCTAGGGTATATTAGTCTTCAATGATGTGATTGCTTATTGTGTCAGTTTGATGACATTTGTTCGTTGCATGATGTGATGTTTATAATGTCAAGTATGTGATTAATTAATCTATTTAAGGGAAACATGGAATGGATGCAAGGTTACATCATAGAGTTTATGTTAGTATAGTACAATAGTGGTTGTCAATGTTTATACAAATCACTATTCCTCTACTAAAGTTACTTTATGTATTAATGAACATTCTATCTAATGGTTAATGAGGAATTTGGAATAATGATTTGGATAGTTACCTATGGGTAATTTGCATAAAAAAATTCTAACTCCCTATATCTTTATGTGAGGTTATCGGGGTATGTTACAAATAGTATTAGTGCTAAAGTTTGTTGAACAAATGCCTTTGGGAATCATTAAGCAGAAACAAAATTGCTGTATGCTACTAGTAGGCATCATCACAGGTATGAGTCTAACAATCTACATATTGATATATGCAGTAAACTACTTTTGAGATGAGATGTGTGA
Organism: Pinus tabuliformis; assembly: GCA_031772625.1. NCBI lineage: Eukaryota > Viridiplantae > Streptophyta > Pinopsida > Pinales > Pinaceae > Pinus > Pinus tabuliformis. The sequence continues at coordinate 364,090,202 of CM062819.1, forward strand.
TTCATGTTTATAAATGCATTGAAGAGTAGTGAGTAATAAAGTCTACTACAAGACAACATTCATAATATTTGAATCCAAATGAGGATAAAGAATAATAAAATGTCTGTTACGCTTATGAATAATCTTGAGCACTCACTAAGGAAGGGGAGAATCAACTTCCAACTTTTGCAAATGTGAAAATATTAATGATGCATTTAATTAGCATGACTAAAGTTACAATGCTCTACCTATAATGAGTGAATGCTTGAATGTAAAATATTAGGAATGCCATTAAACTGGACGATAGAGTGTTTTAAAATAACATTGGAAGAAACCCTTTAGATGTTAAAAATGAACAATCAGTTGATTTGTAAGACTTGACTGTAAAAGCTAGTTGTTAATTGAGTCTTGTCATGACTGCATTAATATGGTTGAAAGAATTGGTTAGTTAGTGTTGCATGACTAACTATTAAAACTTAAATGCATGAATGTGTTTTGATTAAATTTTATTGCAAGTTGTAAACAAGTGATTATGGTAGTTCTTGTGATGGTCTGTTGGTAACAATACACTATGGGAAATTCGAAATGTTTGGATTGTTATCCTAACTGTTATTTCCATTTACACATTAATTAATATTTGTATATACCTTTACGCATGACAATATTGTAAGGATGAAACTAAAAATATTCCAAAAGTGAATACTTATTTACGAAATACATAATTATGAATAATGTTATCGATGGGATTAAGAAGGGGTAGCTTAATGGCAATAAGAAAATCTGTGAAGGTAAAACGTTGCAGTGTGAATGGCAACTGTAAATTAGAAATTTTAATGCTATGATATACATGATTATGTTATTTGGAAAATTAGAATCTATACCACCTGTATGTTATCCATGTTTCCTACCAATCTAGATATTTTGGACCCATGTTGAGGGTCATTTATAAATTCATGGTATAAATGTTTATTCTATTTTAACGATAATGTGTATGTGGTTCATTATGTAAATTACTATGTGAACGAGTGATAAAAGAGAATTTTACATGTGAGATGGTTCTTGACAGTTGCGAAAGGCCAAGAGGCCTTGGGTTGATGGAAGTTGCCTACCTAGAGATGTTGATGGCGCTTGCCTTCGCAGATTTCATCTCCCTAGCGATAGATGAACTTAGTAAGGAAAAAGAGTTGGAAAATATGTTGAAGAGGAGAAAAATAATGAGGCAACTCTTTCGATTTTGGAGTCTGTTGGCAGAGACCCAAAATTCCTCATAGATAGGATGATGGCAAGAGGAATCATGTATTGGACCCATTTTGTTAATTGGAATTCTTGAGCAGGTTGGCCAGTGGAATTCCATACTAGACTTGGTAGGGTCTTTGTTAGATAACCATCTAAATATTGAAAGACTCGATTTGGTTGTGGAAACTAGTTCCCGTGGGTTGGGGGGAGTAGTATTTTACCACTATGGCAGTCATAGTAGAACAAATTAAGTAATCACGTATGTGTTGTGCTCAAAACTATTTTTCTATATAGTTGTGTAAACATTTTTTGTACATCTTCACGGGAAATGAGCCTAGTGCCCAGTAAGGAATTATTGGCAGTGTAGTCCTTTATTGTATTACTAGTCTTATGAATGACTCTACTGGGGGCTAAGACAATTCACACTTGATGAAATTATTGATCATTTTGATGATGGGAGAGCTAGGCACTCTTTGAGTACTTTAATGCCTAAGTGATGGAAAGTATAACTTGCATATTTTTGCAACTATAAATTCTTATTATTATTGATTAAATGTTATTGTTTTTACTTTTTTTTTTTCAGCTGATTCACGGACCCTGGTCAGTTGATCCGCTACTCCAGGTTCGAGAAATCTGGGTGGACCCCACCCGAAGGGGGTCCACCCCTCGGTCACCACAGACCTAACCCCAAGAGCTTTCGGGTTTCGACCCTGTGACCTCCCATTGGCGAGGCCCCGACTTGACTGATTGAGCTAACCCTTGGGGCTTATTATTATTGTTTTTACTTATTGGTATTTCTTAAAAAAAATAAATCCTTGATTTTGAAAGAGAATGATCCCCTTTTTTGTGATTTAGATAAATATATCACCATAAAGGACAAACTCTCAACGAGACATGAACACTGAGGAATTTTTTCTCTTTAAGGTGGGGAGTATGTAATATCCTTATCCTAGGAATTTATGTTTGACATTCATAGTTTAATAAGGTGAAATATTGTGAAGATTTACACATTTGAATTTATGGTTATGTTTTAAATATTATCATTATTTACCATATTTAACAAATTAAGAATTCGTTAGGGTTTTGGAACGACTTATAAGTACTAATAAGTGTGTTTATAGTTATACATATGTCGAACATCAAAGAGTAAGTAGAAGGTTTACAAGGTTTTAACGGAATACAAATAGTTATTTTTCCATGAGTTGTAGCATCAAGAATCAGTTAGAGGTAAAGGGTTCGATGTAACATTTTTCATTCTCTATTCGCAAAAGCATCTATTTTCAGGAAATGAAAAAGGGTTTAACCAGCAATAATGGAATATAGAAATTTATTTTTTGAAAATAATATAGTACAATAATATCTAAACTATCACAAGTATTTTGATGAGTTTGAGCACGGAGACTTTGTTAGGCTTACGATGACAAGTACAATGTATGTGCACTGTAAACCACCTATGTATTTTCATCCTCAATCATTCTCCAAAAGGAAGGTGTAGATGTCGTGAAGGAGGGTTCATGCTTGGCCTTGCTATTTAGCAGCACTGATTTTATAGATATTATGCTCAAGGGATAAGTACTTTTATCATTATTTATGAAAGTGGAATTTGCATATGGAATCTTTTAGATTAAAAGAAGAGAAAGAACTTTGCTTGTCTTTTAAAAATATAAATAATATTATATATGCATACTCTGAAATGTTGTGCATACAGAGAACTCATATTAGTTTTCTTAGTAAAGAAAAATATTTTATTACATGTAGATAAAAAAAATTATTATGTTAACATCTGGAAATATATCTATATCTATATATATATATATATATGCAACAATAAAAGTTAAGTAATAAAATTTAGGATGCGTACTCACGTAACCGTGCTTGTCTTTACTATATATCTATATCTATCTATATATATATCTATATATATATATATATATATATGATATTTCATATGAATCTTATGTAATGAAAGTTAGGATGCATACCCTTTTCTTAAAAAGGGGTTTTGTACAAATCTAGTGTATGAAATGATAATAAATCCAACTTATTTTCTGGAAAATGAATATAGATGAAAGAGGGTAATTCGAGAAATATTTTCATGGTTGGTGCAAAAGAAAAGAGAAAATTTTAATTAGATTAATTTTATTGGAAGGGCTTTCATGAATATGTATGTATATATTAACCAAGTTGTTTATTAATGACTGCAAGGATTTGAGTGCATAAATATTGCATAGGAGTTTTATGCATGAATAGACAAAAATACAGGCTTTTTTTTTTTAATTATGCAAATGAATCTTGTCCATACAAGAATAAGAATGCATGCTTGTTTATTGAAATTATTATGTGCATTGAAGTAAGGGTGATTGTGTTAAAATAATAACAAATGTTTGCATTTACAAAAGGTACTTATTGCGATATAGAAAATGCGTTTTTGAGTGCATATAAAGAAAGGTACTATGTTAATTTTCTTGAAAGGAATAGTCCCTTGAAAAGATTGCGTGGTTAGATGAATGGTGTTAATTTCTTGATTTAGGTGCATAAAAGGTTAAGTTAACCTTGTTATTGTTTTCTTGTTTTTATGCGTAAATGATGGTTATCTATGTTAATTTCTTGAAAATGAAGCATGAGAAACTTGTGTGTAGAAGTATAGAGAAGCGATGTTATATTGACTTCCTATTGAGAAGACATATGTATTTGTTTATATGAAAATAATAGCTAATTATGGTAGAATTATAGAGAAGAGAATATCGGTTGAGTACACTAAAGACGGGCTATTATGATAAGCTCTTGCATGCACAAAGAATATCTATGGTGTTATAACGATATCTTCTTTGCATGGATAGAAGTTGAGTTATATTTGTTTAAAAAAATATATGTGATTACTTTTAATATATCATAACTATTTTATTAGTTTCTTTTGGAATAGGATGTATATATGTGCAAGATTTATGTTACTATTCATGTGGAAATAATATACATTCGCATGTAGCAAACAACAACATGTTGTGTTAAGCTTACATTGGAAAATATGTTTTCTGAAAGTATATGTATTTGCATGCATAGGAATGACATTCATTATGTTAACTTCTTTATTTATTTGCATGCACCAAAAGTAATAGATGAAGGCATAGTTCTTTTGTTAAATTTTAAGTAACTTGAATGCACGATGTGTTGATTTCCTTTAAAGGAATTTATGGAGAGTTGTAGTCATTTGTCTAGTGCGAATGTGTGTGTGTGTGAGAAGGATCATAGTAATGTGGTGTTTATTTTGACATGCTTGATAGTTATTTGCTTACACTTATGCACTAGTAATTTTGTTAGAAAAAGCACGTTGTGATATTATATTTACATCTCACGTATGCACATGAATAGATGTTTAAGGATTGCTTTTAATGATTCATTATTGGTTTATTAATGCTTCCTCTAATCATGATATCAAAGCTTGTTGACGACAAAAATGATAGGAAGCTATGTTGAATTGTGAACATGATAGATTAATTTTTAAAATTATGGAAGAATGATTGATGGTCCATCTAGATCAGAGAAAGTTGCAAGATGGTCCACAGATGAAATAGTCAAGCCACAAAGATATAAAGCGTGGAGTTTTGTGGGTAAATGATTTAATGATGTTTGGAATAGATTTTAGCTAGATATGATGTATTTAAATGTTTTTTCTTTGTAATATTTTACAAAAATGGTCAACGGATGGAATCTGTTATAATCTATCAAGTGATGGGTTAACACCCTCATGAGCGTTTAATAATAAAATTAAATATTTGATTGTTTTTAGCCTACGTGGTTTCTAGAGTATATCGGTGTTCAATGATGTGATTTCTTATTGTGTCGGTTTGATGACGTTGATTCCCTACATGATGTTATGTTGATAATTTCAAGTATGTGATTAATTAATTTGGTTAAATGAATCATGAAATGGATGAAAGGTTACATTTTACAGTTTATGTTAATATACTACAATAGTTGTTTTTAATGGTTATGCAACTTACTATTCCTCTACTAAAGTTACTTTATGTACTAATGAACGTTCTTTATAATGGTTAATGAGGAATTTGGAATAGCGATTTGGATAGTTACCTCTGGGTAATTTGTGTCAAAAAAATTAACTTGTACTTTCATGTGAGCTTACCCGGGTATGTTACAAAAGGTTTTCTGTTTTTGATGAAGAAATACCTGAAAAGGTTCTCCAGCATAGACACCATTATGTCAACATCATGAAAAGGATGTACATATTTTTCAAAGACATTAGTGTTGATCAAAACCTATAGAGGACAGGTGGCACTGTGCATCCTCACTCGCACTGCATATTTTATGAAACTAAAATTTAGAGAGTTGGGGGATTTGTGAGATAAAAGAAATTTTATGAGGAGGAATCTAATGTTGCTTAGGCCTTTTCACTCCTACTTAAATCATCAAGCAACTCAGGGTGTCACTAACGATATCTAAAAAATGGAGCATTGTCGTTTTGCGCTACATTTTCACACATACACCATATATTCACCATATCACTGAGACCCTGTACCCATTTTCTCTAAGTTTTGTATAGTAGATGTATGGTCATGACATGAATAAACTTAGTTTATTTCAGTCCAAAATTCTTCACGGAGTTGGAGAAACGAACTACTGCCACCTAAATCAATTTTTGTATTTTCTAAAAATATGTGAGTTGTATTTGGTTTGGTTTGTTGGAGCAATATTAAGATATTAACTTTTTTTCCAAATTTCAATGCAATTTGATTCACCATTTAGGAGATATTAAAGAAATATCAGTCGCATTGTGAAAGTTAACAGTTTTGCTGTGACAGTGCGAGATAGCCCAAAAGTAGGTCTGCAAGCACTTTGAATCTTATATAAGAGGTTCAATACCATCACAATTGTATTTGAAGAATACTCATTTGATTCATTTTGATAGAGGAAGGCTGCAACCATACAAAACATGGACGGTTAGCTCAATTTCTTGTGAATCTGGCTAATGCGCTGCAAATTTGGATAGTGAGCACCATTTCATTTCAAATTTTGAAGTTTTAGCTTCTTGAAGTATTTTAGATCATGTGGATAGGTGTATTATTGTCATAGGAGGTGTACTTAATGCTTATTTACAACTATTCGAAGTTGATGATGTATTACGAAAGTTATAATAAATAGCTAGAAGGTTGTTTCCTATTACCTACAGAAGTGGATTTGTTTGCTACTTTCATGAAATTAGTTTTATCTATTAGGGGAATATGTGTATTTTGACCCTGTTATACTTACGAAGAGAATATTGTATATAATTCATGAATTTGAGTGTAGAAAGGGTTGGTTGTTGGTTAGATTAGAGAAGAAATAATTTGGCGCACAATTCTTTTTTTCTGAAAGCTTTCCTAGTGAATGAATGAAATAGAAGGTGATTTGTGGGGATTCCTACATCATAATTTTTCTGGTTTGTGCTCCTTTTATCTTGTAAGCTATATTGTGTGTTTAAATCCCTTAAATGTGTATCTTCTTGCTTGGAAAAAACCAGACGTTTGATTCAACAATCGTCTTAGTGGTGCTTTGTTTTAGTTTTTCCAATTTATCAATGCTTTCAATTTAAAGCAGAATTTTAGATTTCTTCCATGGGTTCATGCTATAATGTGATGTATTTACCCTTTTCTACATTCACCCCTACAACAATTTGACCTAAATTCCACCACCAAAGCTGCCTACCTTGCCCCTGTGGAGAAACCCTCTCTTTTTCCATCATATCACTGGCCCAAAAACTGATTTGACATGTCTCCATGACCAATGGATCTATCTCTTTTCTAATCAAAAGACCTTTCAAAAATACCTTAATTTATCTTTATTCCTAGACTAATATCAGATAGATTGAATAATCTATGTGAGAGATCCCTCTCCAAGGATAGAAGTTCTAGATATTGACCTAGAAGTGGTTTGTGGTTACCTCTGCGATTTGTCTCCTCGGACTAGGGAAATGACAAAGTGCTAATAGAATGTATGCAATCATAACCTATAGTTAGCATATTAATGATGCAGATTCCTTTGCCTAATTTTTAGCATGAAAGTCATTATGTGGCTCTCTACTAGTTTTTTAGAGTCTAGGTCAAATTTGGGAGGATTTTGAGGTAAACAATGTTGCACGCCTCCCACAACAACAACATCCTAGTTGATCCATGGAGTGGTAGGGTTATTTACCTAATTACCTTGATTATTTTTCTGGTGATTAGCCATATGGGGTGGACCCTGAGAATTATGTAACTAGGTTGATGAAAAATCTTCTTCCTTGGACAAATCCTTACTAGAAGAGGACAAATATGAGGTGAGAGTGGGAGGAGGTGGACCTGATCCTCCTTAAAGAGTAGGTTGTGAAGTTTCATTAGAAGGTGATTATAATTAAGCTTAATTTGGTCTATCCTACTAATCAAAATGTCATGTAATCTATCATTAAAGGTGTTAATAATTAAATAATATTCTACTTAGGGATTGTGTTGGAAATTTAATGGTATGAAGGTGGTTGGCAATGTAAATTTTGGAATTTATGTAAAACAAGGATTGACCTGATGATGGGGCTTAATGCCTTGGTGGATGTGATTCCATCTAGTTAATAATTTGGAGCTAGTTTTGGAGGCAAAATATGGGCTTAGTGGCTAATCATACCCCTTTCATTCAAAAGTGCTCTAGAAGAGATTTCCAATGGTATGCGGAAATCCAAAAATGGACTTGTGATTTGAGAGATATGGTCTGCTAAAGTTTAGGATGGTTAAGGCCTTGTGAAGTGAGGAATATGGGAAATCAGACATCTCCACAAATTACAATCGAAGGTCCCAACCAATCATAGGTCCTAGTGAATAGTAGGTCTTGACGAATCGAAATCAAAGGTGCCAGCCAATCGAATGTCCTGGTGAATTGCATATCGGAGACCCCTTTGAACTAAATGTCAGCGATCCTATAAGTTAGAGCTCTTACAATATCGAGGGATAAGTCAAGATTGTGCATACTTTGTTAAATCGCCGTGAAGGCCAAAAAAGAAAACACAAAGGATTTTGGTGAAGAACCAGAATAGGCCAGGCCCCTTTCTCTGCCCTAAAGGAATGACATATGTAGGCATCTGGTTAGATTTGATGGGCTAGGGTTGAAAAGAGGAGCCTATTGGTAATCAAAAATCAACAATTTGTGGTTGCCTGCATATGGAAACAAGTGAAGAACATCAATAAGGGGGCTCCTATCATGTTAGTGCTTGGTTGTGGAACACACAGGAAACCAAGGGCTCAGAGCTTTAAAAAAGGAAAAGGGCCTCGAATAGAGCGTGGAAAGACTTAACGTGTTAATGTCAAGCCCTTGGTAACTTCCGTTGGTCCTATGGTAAGAAGTATGTTGTAAGGGATGAGCGGAAGGAGTTTAAAAATCAGAGATCAGCAATCGCAAGTTTGTGGTTGCTGATACATTGGCCACAAATAAAAAATGTTGATATATGGGGGCTCCGATATAGTCAGCACTCTGTCACTGAAGGAAGTCCTATGGTGGAGATATAGCAGGGGTCTAAATCAAAAGGGGCTGGACTCGATCAGAGTTCGGAGATCGGCTATTTCATAGTGTTACAACACTACACATCACTACAATGAAAACATATGATATACCTCTACACATTAATGAATATTTGTATATACGTTTATGCATGACAATATTGTATGGATGAAACTAAAAATATTGCAAAAGTGAATACTCATTTAAGAAATGCATAATTATGTCTAATGTTATCGATGGGATTAAGAAGAGGTAGCTTAATGGCAATAAGAAAATATGTGAAGGTAAAACATTGCAATCTGAATTGTAACTATAAATTAGAAAGTATAATGGTATGATATACATGATTATGTTATCTAGAAAATTAGAATGTATAGCTCCTGTATGTTATCCATGTTTCCTGTCAATCTAGATATTGTGGATCCATGTTGAGGGTCAATTATAAATGCATGGTGTACATAAATGTTTATTCTATTTTAATGACAATGTGTATGTGGTTCATTATGTGAATTACTATGTGAATGAGTGATAAAAGAGAAATTTACATGTGAGATGGTTCTTTACAGTTGTGAAAGGCCAAGTGGCCTTGGGTTTATGGAAGTTGCCTGCCTAGAGGTGTTTATGGCGCTTGCCTTCCCATATTTCGTCTCCCTAGCGATAGATGATCTCAGTAAGGAAAAATAGTTGGCAAATATGGTGAAGAGGAGAAAAATAATGAGGCAACTCTTTCGATTTTGGAGTCTTTTGGCAAAGACCCAAAAATTCCTCATAGATAAGACAATGTGAAGAGGAATCGTGTGTTCAAGCCTTTTTGGTAATTGGAATTCTTGAGCAGGTTGGCCAGTGGAATTCCATACTAGACCTAGTATGGTCTCTATTAGATAGCCATCTAAATATCGAAATAACTCGATTTGGCTGTGGAAACTACTTCCCATGGGTTGGGGAGAGTAGTATTTTACCACTATGGCTCTCATAGTAGAACAAATTAAGTAATCAGGTATGTGTTGTGTTAAAAATGATTTTTTCATATAATTGTGTAAACATTTTATGTACATGTTCATGAGAAATGAGCCTAGTTCTCAATAAGGAATTATTGGCAGTGTAGTCCTTTATTGTATTACCAGACATACGAATGACTCTAGCATGGGCTAAGACAATTCACACTTGATGCAATTATTGATCATTTTGATAATGAAAGAGCTAGGTTCTCTTTGAGTACTTTAATGCCTAAGTGATGGAAAGTAGAACTTGCATATTTTTGTAGCTATAAATTCTTATTATTATTGATTAAATGTTATTGTTTTCACTGATTGGTATTTCTTAAAAAATTAAATCCTTCATTTTGAAGGAGAATGATCCCCTTTTTTGCGATTTAGATTAATATATCATGATAAAAGACAAAGTATCAATGAAAGATGAACACTGAGGAAGTTGTTCTCTTTAAGGCGGGGAGTATGTAATATCCTTACGCTAGGAATTTATGTTTGACATTCATAATTTAATAAGGTGAATAATTGGGGAGATTAATACATTGGAATTTATGGTTATGTTTTTAAATATTATCATTATTTACCATATTTAATGAATTAGGAATTTGTTAGGGTTTTTTAATGACTTATAACTACTAATAAGTGTGTTTATAGTTATACATATGTTGAACATCAACGAGTAAGCAGAAGGGTTACAAGGTTTTAATGGAATACAAATAGTCATTTTTCCATGAGTCGTAGCATCAAGAATCAGTTAGAGGTAAATGGTTCGAGGTAACACTTTTCATCCTCTATTCACCAAAGAATCTATTTTCAGATAATGAAAAGGGGTTTATAGAGTGATGATGGAACATAGAAATTTATTTTCTGAAAATAATACACTACAATAATATATAAACTATCACAAGTATTTTGATGAGTTTGAGCACAGAGATTTTGTTAGGCTTACGATGACAAGTACAACATATGCCCACTATAAACCACCCATGTATTTTAATCCTCAAACATTCTCCAGAAGGAAGGTGTAGATGCTGTGAAGGAGGCTTCATGATTGGCCTTGTTATTTAGTGGCACTGATTTTATAGATACTATGCTCAAGGGATAAGTACTTTTATCATTATTTCTGAAAGTGGAATTTGGATACAAATTCTTTTAGATTAAAAGAAGAGAAATAACTGTGCTTGTCTTTTAAAAATATAAATAATATTGTATATGCATACTCTGAAGTGTTGTTCATACAAAGAACTCATATTGGTTTTCTTAGTAAATAAAAATATGTTACTGCATGTAGATAAAAAAAATTATTATGTTAAACATCTAGAAATATATATATATATATATATATATATATATATATATATATATGCAACAGTAAAAGATAAGTAAGAAAATTTAGCATGCGTACTCATGTAACCATGCTTTTCTTATAGATATATATATATATATATATATATATATATATATATATATATATATATATATATATATATATATAGAGAGAGAGAGAGAGAGAGAGAGAGAGAGAGAGAGAGAGAGAGAGAGAGAGAGAGATAGATATATATAATATTTCATATGAATCTTAGGTAAGAAAAGTTAGGATGCATACTCTTTTCTTAAAAAGGGCTTTTGTACAAATATAGTGTATGAAATGATAATAAATCCAAGTTATTTTCTTGAAAATGAATATATATGAAAGAGGGTAATTCTTGAAATATTTTCATGGTTGGTGCAAAAGAAAAGAGAAAAATTTAATTACATTAATTTTATTGGAAAGGCTTTCATGAATATGTATGTATACATTACCCAATTTGTATATTTAATGACTGCAAGGATCTATGTGCATAAAGATTGCATAGGAGGTTTGTGCATGAATAGATGAAAATAAAGGTTTTTTTTTTTTAAAGATGCATATGAATCTTGTCCATACAAGAGTAAGAACGCATGCTTGTTTCTTGAAAGGATTATGTGCATTGAAGTAAGGGTGATTGTGTTAAAATATAAACAAATGTTTTCATTCACAATGGGTATTTATTGCAATATAGAAAATATGTTTTTGAGTGCATATAAAGAAAGCTATTATGTTAATTTTCTTGAAAAGAATAGTCTCTTGAAAAGATTGCACGGCTAGATGAATTGTGTTAATTTCTTGATTTAGGTGCATAAAAGGTTAAGTTAACCTTGTTATTGTTTTCTTGCATTTATGCATAAATGATGGTTATCTTTGGTAATTTCTTGAAAATGAAGCATGAGAAAATTGCATGTAGAAATATAGAGAAGCGATGTTATATTGACTTCCTATTGAAGAAGACGTATGTATTTGTTTATATGAAAATGATAGCTAATTATGGTAGAATTATAGAGAAGAGAATATGGTTTGAGTACACTAGAGAAGGGATATTATGATAAGCTCTTGCATGCACAAAGAATATATATGGTGTTATAATGATATCTTCTTTGCATAGATAGAAGTTGAGTTATATTTGTTTAAGAAATTATATGTGATTACTTTTAAGATATCATAACTATTATATTAGTTTCTTTTGGAATAGGATGTATATACATGCAAGATTTATGTTACTGTTCATTTTGAAATATTGTATATTTGCATGTAGGAAAGAACAACATGTTATGTTAAGCTTACATTGGAAAATATGTTTTTTGAAAGCATATGTAATTAAATGCATAGGAATGGAATTCATTATGTTAACTTATTTATCTATTTGCATGCACCAAAAGTAATAGATGAAGACATAGTTCTTTTGTTAAATTTTAAGTAACTCGAATGCACGATGTGTTAATTTCCTTTAAAGGAATTTATGGATAGTTGTAGTGATTTGTCTAGTACGAATGTTTGTGTGTGTGTGAGAAGGATCATAGTAATGTGGTATTTATTTTGACATGCTTGATAGTTATTTGCTTACACTTAATGCACCAGTAATTTTGTTAGAAAAAGCATGTTGTGATATTATATTTACATCTCATGTATGCACATGAATAGATGTTAAAGAATTGCTTTTAATGATTGATTATTGGTTTATTAATGGTTTTTCCAATCATGATATCAAAGCTTGTTGATGAAAAAATGATAGGAAATTATGTTGAATTGTAAAAATGATAGATTATGTTTAAAATTATGGAATAATGATTGATGGTCCATCTAGGTCAGAGAAAGTTGTAGGACGGTCCACTGATGAAGTAATCAAGCCACAAAGATATAAAGAGTGGAGTTTTGTGGGTAATCATTTCATGATGATTGTAATAGATTTTAGCTAGATATGTTGTATTTAAATGTTATCTCTTTGTAATACTTTCTGAAAGTGGTTAAGGGATGGAATCCCTTGTAATGTATCAAGCGAGGGGTTAACACCCTCATGAGCGTTTAATAATAAAATTAAATGTTTGATGATTTTCACCCTACGGGGTTACCAGGGTATATCGGTGTTCAATGATGTGATTTCTTATTGTGTCGGTTTGATGACATTGATTCCCTACATGATGTGATGTTGATAATGTCAAGTATGTGATCAATTAATCTGGTTAAAGGAATCATGAAATTGATGCAAGGTTACATCTTACAATTTATGTTAATATACTACAACAGTTGTTATTAATGGTTATGCAACTTAGTATTCCTCTACTAAAGTTACTTTATGTAGTAATGAACATTCCTTATAATGGTTAATGAGGAATTTGGAAGAGTGATTTGGATAGTTACCTTTGGGTAATTTGTGTCAAAAAAATTAACTCGTGCTTTCATGTGATGTTAGCGGGGTATGTTACGAAAGGCTTTCTATTTTTGACGAAGAAAGATTGGAAAAGGGTCTCCAGCATCGACACGATTATGTCAACATCATGAAAAGGATGTAGATATTTTACAAAGACGTCAATGTTGATCAAAACCTATAGAGGACAGGTGGCACCACACATCCTCACTCACACTACATTTTTTATGGAACTAAAATTTAGAGAGTTGGGGGATTTGTGAGATAAAAAAAAGTTTATAAGGAGGAATCTAATGTTGTTTAGGCCTTTTCACACCTACCTAAATCATCAAGAAACTCACGGTTTCACTAACGGTATCTAAACAATGGAGTGTTGTCCTTTTGCACTGCGTTTTAACACATACACCTTATATTCACCATATCACTGAGAGCCTGTACCCATCTTCCCTAACATTTGTATGGTAGATGTATGTGCGTGAGATGAACAAACTTAGTTTATTTCAGCCCAGAATTCTTCACGGTTTTGGAGAAACAAACTACTGCCACCTAAATCCAATTTTGTATTTTCTAAAAATATGTGGGTTTTATTTGGTTTGGTTTGTGGAAGAAGTGTGATGATATTACTTGTTTTCCAAATTTCAGCTCAAGTTGATTTACCATTTAGGAGATATTAAAGAAATATTAGTCGCATTGTGAAAGTTGACAGTTTTGTTGCAAAAGTGTGGGATAGTCCAAAAGTAGGTCTGTAAGCACTTTGAATCTTATATAAGTGGTTCAGTACCATCACAATGGTATTTGAAGAATACCCCCTTTGATGCATTTTGATAGAGGAAGGATGAAACCATAAAAAACATGGATGGTTACTTTAATTTGTTGTGAATCTGGCTTATGCACTATAAAGTCTGGATAGTGAGCACCATTTCATTTCAAATTTTGAAGTTTTGGCTTCCTGAAGTATTTTAGATCATGTGTATAGGTGTATTATTGTCTTATGAGGTGTATTTAATTCTTATTTACAACTATTTGAAGTTGATGATGTATTAGGAAAGTAGCAATAAATAGGTCGAAGGTAGTTTCCTATTACCTACATAAGTGGATTTGTTTGCTATTTTCACGAAATTAGTTTTATCTATTAGGGGAATATGTGTCTTTTGACCCTGTTAGAACTACGAAGACAATATCGTATATAATTCATGAATTTGAGTGTAGAAATGGTTTGTTGTTGGTTAGATTAGAGAAGAAATACTTTTGCGCACATTTTTTCTTAAAGTTTTCCTGGTGAATGAATGAAATAGAAGGTGATTTGTGGGGATTCCTGGATCATAATTTTGGTAGTTTGTGCTCCTTTCATCTTGTAAGTTATATTGAATGTTTAAATCCCTTGAATGCATATCTTCTTTCTTAGAAAAAACCAGATGTTTGATTTAACAATCATCTTAATGGTGCTTTGTTTCGGTTTTTCCAAGTGATCAATGCTTTCAATTTAAGGAAAAATTTCAGATTTCTTCCATGGGTTTATGCTATAATGTGACGTATTTCACCTTTTATACATTCACCCCTACAACAATTTGACCAAAATTACACCACTAAAGTTGCCCATCTTGCCCCTGTGGAGAAACACTCTCTTTTTGCATCATATCACTGGACCAAAAACTGATTTGACATGTCTCCATGACCAATGGATCTGTATCTTTTCTCATCAACAAACCTTTCAAACATACCCTAAAATAACTTTATGGCTAGCCTAATATTAGATAGGTTGAGTAATCTAAGTGAAAGAGCCATCTCCAAGGGTAGAAGTTCTAGATTTTGACCTAGAAGTGGTTTGTGGTTACCTCTGCAATTTCTCTCCTCAGACTAGGGAATTTACAAAGTTCGTATAGAATGTATACAATAATAATCTACAGTTGGCATCTTAATGATGCACATTCCTTTGCCTAATTTTTTGCGTGAAAGCCTTTATGTGGTTCTCTACTTGGTTTTTAGAGTCTAGGTCAAATTTGGGAGGATTTTGAGGTAAATGATGTTGCACGCCTACCACAACAAAAACATCTGAGTCGAGCCATGCAGTGGTAGGGTTATTTCCCTAATTTCCTTGATTATTTTTATGGTCATTAGCCATGTGAGGTGAACCTTGCGAATTATGTAACTAGGTTGATGAAAATTCTTCTTCGTTAGAGAAATCCTTAGTAGAAGATGATGAATATGAGGTGGGAGTGGAAGGAGGTGGACCTAATCCTCCTTAAAGAGTAGATTGTGAAGTTTCATTAGAAGGTGATTATAATTAAGGCTAATTTTGGTCTATCCTACCAATCAAAATGTCATGTAAACTATCATTAAATATGCTAATAATTTCATAATATTCTACTTAGGGATTGTGTTGGAAATTTTATGGTATGAAGGTGGTTGGTGATGTAAGTTTTGGAATTGATGTAAAACAAGGATCAACCTGATGATGGGGTTTATTGCCTTGATGGTTATGATTTCATCTAGTTAATAACTTGGAGCCATTGTTTGAGGAAAAATATGGGCTTAGTCGCTAATCATACCCCTTTCATTCGAAAGTGCTATAGGAGATATTTCCAATGGTATGCGAAATTCCAAAAATGGACTTGTGATTTGAAAGATATGGTCTACTAAAGTTTAGGATGGTTAAGGCCTTGTGAAGTGAAGAATATGGGAAATCAGATGTCCTGGTGAATCACAATCGGAGGTCCCAAGTAATCAGAGGTCCTAGTGAATAGTAGGTCTTGATAAATCGAAATCAAAGGTCCCAGCCAATCAAACATCCTGGCGAATTACATATCGAAGACCCCATTAAACTGAATGTCAGCGATCTTGCATGTTAGAGGTCTTACAATATTGAGGGATAATTCGTGATTGTGCATACTTTGCTAAATCATCATGGAGGCCAAAAAGGAAAATACAAAGGATTTTGGTGAAAAACTAGAGTAGGCGAGGCCCCTTTCTCTCTCCTTTATGAATGACACATGTAGGCATTTGGATGGCTCTGATTGGCTAGGCATGAAACTAAGGGCCTATCGGTAATTGATAATCAATGATTTGTGGTTGCTCAGATATGGGAAACAAGTGAAGAACATAAATAAGGGGGCTCCTATCATGTTAGCAACTTGGTTGTGGAACACACAGGAAACCAATGGCTGAGAGCTACAAAAAAATAAAAGGACCACTAGTAGAGCGTTGAAAGACTTAACGCCTTAAGGTCAAGCCCTTGGTAACCAGCCTTGGTTCTATGGTCATAATTATGTTGTAAGGGATGAGTAGAAGGAGCTTAAAAATCAAAGATCGGTGATCGCAAGTTTTTGGTTTCTGGTACATTGACCACAAATAAAAAATGCTGATATAGGGGGCTATGATATGGTTGGTGCTCCATCACTAAACGAAGTCCTATGGTGGATATATAGCAGGGGTCTAAAGCAAAAGGGGTTAGACTCAATCAGAGTTCGACAATTGGCTATTTCATAGTGTTACAACACTATACATCACTACAGTGAAAACATATGATATACCTATAAACATTAATGAATATTTGTATATACATTTACGCATGAGAATATTGTATGGATGAAACTAAAAATATTGCAAAAGTGAACACTTATTTAAGAAATGCATAATTATGACTAATGTTATCGATGGGATTAAGAGTATGTAGCTTAATGGCAATACGAAGATTTGGGAAGGTAAAACGTTGCAATGTGAATTGCAACTGTAAATTAGAAAGTATAATGGTATGATATACATGATTATGTTATTTGGAAAATTAGAATGTATACCACCTATATGTTATCCATGTTTCCTCTCCATCTAGATATTGTGGACCCATGTTGAGTGTCCATTATAAATGCATGGTGTACATAAATGTTTATTCTATTTTAATGATAATGTGTATGTGCTTCATTATGTAAATTAGTATGTCAACAAGTGATAAAAGAGAAATTTACATGTGAGACGGTTCTTCGTAGTTGTGAAGGGCCAAGAGACCTTGGGTTGATGGAAGTTGTCTGCCTAGAGGTGTTGATGGCACTTGCCTTGCTAGATTTCATCTCCCTAGTGAGAGGTGATCTTAGTAAGGCAAACGAGTTGGCAAATATGTTGAAGAGGAGAAAAATTATGAGGCAACTCTTTCAATTTTAGAGTCTATTGGTAGAGGCCCAAAAATTCCTCATAGATAGGATGATGACAAGAGGAATTTTGTATTCAACTCTTTTTGGTAATTGGAATTCTTGTGCAGGTTGGCCAGTCGAATTCCATACTAGACTTGGTATGGTCTATGTTAGATAACCATCTAAATATCGAAATGACTGGACTTGAATGTGGAAAATAGTTCCCATGGGTTGGGGAGAGCAGTATTTTACCATTACGGCTCTCATAGTAGAACAAACTAAGTAATCATGTATGTGTTGTGTTCAAAATGATTTTTCAATATAATTGTTTAAACATTTTATGTACATCTTCACGAGAAATGTGCCTAGTTCTCAGTAAGGAATTATTGGCATTGTAGTCATTTATTGTATTACCAGACTTACGAATGACTCTAGCAGCAGCTAGGACAATTCGCACTTGATGCAATTATTGATCATTTTGATGATGGGAGAGCTAGGTGCTCTTTGAGTGCTTTAATGCCTAAGTGATGGAAAGTAGAACTTGCATATTTTTGCAACTATAAATTCTTATTATTATTGATTAAATGTTATTGTTTTTACTTATTGGTATTACTTAAAAAATTAAATCCTTCATTTTGGAGGAGTGTGTTTATAGGTATACATATGTCGAACATCAAAGAGTAAGAAGCATATTTACAAGGTTTTAATAGAATACAAATAGTTATTTTTCCATGACTCGTAGCATCAAGAATCAGTTAGAGGTAAACGGTTCGAGGTAACACTTTTCATTCTCTATTCACCAAAACATCTATTTTCAGGAAATGAAAAGAGGTTTACCCAGTGATGATGGAACATAGAAATTTATTTTCTGAAAATAATACAGTACAATAATATCTAAACTATCACAAGTATTTTGATGAGTTTGAGCACAGAGATTCTATTAGGCTTATGATGACAAGTACAACATATGTGCAATGTAAACCACCAATGTATTTTCATCCTCAATCATTCTCTAGAAGGATGGTGTAGATGCCATGAAGGAGGCTTCATGATTGGCCTTGTTATTTATTGGCACCGATTTTATAGATACTATGCTCAAGGGATAAGTACTTTATCATTATTTTTTAAAGTGGAATTTGCATACGAATTCTTTTAGATTAAAAGAAGAGAAGGAAATTTGCTTTTCATTTAAAAATATAAATAATATTGTATATGCATACTCTGAAATGTTGTGCATACAAAGAACTCATATTAGTTTTCTTTAAAAATAAAAAATATGCTACTGCATGTAGATAAAAAAAAATTATTATGTTAAACATCTCTCTCTCTCTCTCTCTCTCTCTCTCTCTCTATATATATATATATATATATATATATATTATATATATATATATATATATATATATATATATATATATAAAATATTTCATATAAACATTTTGTAAGAAAAGTTGGGATGCATACTCATTTCTTAAAATGGGGCTTTGTACAAATCTAGTGTATGAAATGCTAATAAATCCAAGTTATTTTCTTGAAAATGAATATAGATGAAAGAGGGTAATTCGTGAAATATTTTCATGGTTGGTGCAAAAGAAAAGGGAAAAATTTAATTAGATTAATTTTATTGGAAGGGATTTCATGAATATGTATGTATATATTACCCAAGTTGTTTATTTAATGACTGCAAGGATTTGAGTGCACAAAGATTGCATAGGAGTTTTGTGCACGAATAGATGAAAATAAAGTTTTTTTTTTTTAAAGATGCATATGAATCTTGTCCAAATAAGAATAAGAATGCATGCTTATTTCTTGAAATGATTATGCACATTGAAGTAAGGGAGATTGCGTTAACATAAAAAAAAATGTTTGCATTTACAAAGGGCAGTTATTGCGATATAGAAAATATGATGTTGAGTGCATATATAGAAAGGTATTATATCAATCTTCTTGAAAAGAATAGTATCTTGAAAATATCGTGTGGCTAGATGAATTGTGTTAATTTCTTGATTTAGGTGCATAAAAGGTTAATTTAACCTTGTTATTGTTTTCTTGTTTTTATGTGTAAATGATGGTTATATATGGTAATTTCTTGAAAATGAAGCATGAGAAACTTGCATGTAGAAATATAGAAAAGTGATGTTATATTGACTTCCTACTGAAGAAGACGTATGTATTTGTTTATATGAAAATAATAGCTAATGATGGTAGAATTATAGAGAAGAGAATATGGGTTGAGTACACTAAAGAAGGGCTATTATGATAAGCTCTTGCATGCACAATGAATATTTATGGTGTTATAATGATATCTTCTTTGCATGGATAGAAGTTGAGTTATATTTATGTAAAAAATTATATGTGATTACTTTTAAGATATCATAACTATTATATTAGTTTCTTTTGGAATAGGATGTATATATGTGCAATATTTATGTTACCATTCATTTGGAAATAATGTACATTCGCATGTAGGAAACAACAACCTGTTGTGTTAAGCTTACATTGGAAAATATGTTTTTTGAAAGTATATGTATTTGCATGCATAGGAATGATATTCATTATGTTAACTTCTTTATGTATTTGCATGCACCAAAAGTAATAGATGAAGGCATAGTTCTTTTGTTAATTTTTAAGTAACTCGAATGCATGATGTGTTAATTTCCTTTAAAGGAATTTATGGACAATTGTAGTGATTTGTCTAGTATGAATGTGTGTTTCTGTGTGAAGGATCATAGTAATGTGGTGTTTATTTTGACATGCTTGATAGTTATTTGCTTACACTTAATGCACCAGTAATTTAGTTAGAAAAAGCATGTTGTGACATCATATTTACATCTCATGTATGCACATCAATAGATGTTAAAAAATTTCTTTTAATGATTGATTATTGGTTTATTAATTCTTTATCTAATCACGATATCAAAGCTTGTTGACAACAAAAATGATAGGAAAGTATGTTGAATTGTGAAAATGATAGATTATGTTTAAAATTATGGAAGAATGGTTGATGGTCCATCTAGATCAGAGAAAGTTGCACGACGGTCCACTAATGGAATAATCAGGCCACAAAGATATAAATAGTGGAGTTTTGTGGGTAAACGATTTCCTGATGATTGTAAAATATTTTAGCTAGATATGTTGTATTTAAATGTTATTTCTTTGTAATATTTTATGAAAATGGTTAATGGATGGAATCTGTTATAATCTATCAGGTGAGTGGTTAAGACCTTCATGAGTGTTTAGTAATAAAATTAAATGTTTGATGCTTTCCACCCTATGGGGTTTCCAAGGCATATTGGTGTTCAATGATGTGATTTCTTATTGTTTCGGTTTGATGACGTTGATTCCCTACATGATGTGATGTTGATAATGTCAAGTATGTGATTAATTAATCTGGTTAAAGTAATCGTGAAATGGATGCAAGGTTACATCTTACAATTTATCTAAATATACTACAACAGTTGTTGTTAATGGTTATGCAAGTTACTATTCCTATACTAAAGTTACTTTATGTACTAATGAACATTCTTTATAATGGTTAATGAGGAATTGGGAATAGTGATTTGGATAGTTACCTCTGGGTAATTTGTCTCAAAAAAAGTAACTCGTACTTTCATGTGAGGTTACCCGGGTATGTTACAAAATGTTTTCTATTTTTGATGAAGAAAGACTTGAAAAGGGTCTCCAGCATGGACACCATTATGTCAACATCATGAAAAGAATGTACATAGTTTTCAAAGACATTAGTGTTGATCAAAACCTATAGAGGACAAGTGACGCTGCACATCCTCACTCGCACTGCATTTTTTATGAAAGTAAAATTTATAGAGTTGGGGGATTTGTGAGATAAAAGAAAGTTTATAAGGAGGAATCTAATGTTGTTTAGGCCTTTTCACACCTACTTAAATCATCAATCAACTCAAGGTGTCACTGACGATATTGAAACATTGGAGTGTTTTCCTTTTGCGTTGCATTTTCACACATACACCATATATTCACCATATCTCTGAGACCCTATACCAATTTTCCCTAACATTTGTATAGTAGATGTTATTGGATGCATATAAGATGTCTTTTAGAACCCTTAATTGCCTCACATTAATTATCGACCTGCGTAAGTATTTTTGTTTCAAGAGTGTACACAATATGTGCAAGTCATGAAAATCATTTTATCTACAGAGAGTAATGCTTGATGATAGCTTATTAATTTCAATACAAGAGTAAATGGATCAAACCATAAATATCAAGCTTGTAACTTCAAGGAAATTAACCTATTCAAGCACCAAAACTCAATCTTAATCAAAACCAAAACTCAATCTTAATAAATATGTCCTAATTGTAATTAGATCAACTAAGTGCACCGTAGCGATAAGAAATCTCTTTCAGCTAAATCTAAGCTTCTACATAAAAGTAATACACTTGATCTAACCAGTAACACTCTCGCTTTCAATTAACATGAAATGATTCTTACCTAATAATTAAATCAATCTACGACATAAATAAATGAAGCCAATCAACAAAAATAAGAATTAATGAAATGAATACACAAACTCAGCACTGGTGAAAGTAAATCCATCGTAAAGCTATAAAACAATGTAATTAAACTTGCAGTAAAAGAAAGGTAAAACTATAAAATAGGGAATAACAGTGAAATCCACCAGTGAGCGGGCCCAAGCCGCTAGTGATTACTGCTTAATTACTTTAGAATATTGTGAATAAACAACAACACGAATGATATATTATTCATCAAATCCAAATGTCATTACAACATGATGTATCCCTGAGAATAACGCTCTGTATATTAAAATTATAATTGAAGTAAAAGGTGAAAAGTTGTTCTACTCCATATGTTTTTCCCCTCTTATAGTCAAAGAGGAAAAGAGATAAATGTGATTCCTCAGGAGCAGGAGATCCTATGGAATTCACAACTAAATACTATTATGAGACAATCTTCCATCTTGTGCTGATCCTCCTGATTCTCTTCTCAACCTGCCCGCACAAGACGCACTCTTTTCTCCTTGTTTGGTCTTTGTTGTTCAATAGTTTGAACAACAGTTGTTCCATTCACTAATCTCTGCATAAAAAGCAACGAAAGTTAGTTTTGACAACCAAATTACATGAAAAACAACTTCTTTCACTTTCTATCGAAATTATATCAAAACCTTACTACATCATGGCAGAAATGCATAAAAATAAGAAAAAGATAGTGTAATCAAGAGTAAATTTATACCTGTTGCACGGCCCAACATACTCCCATGCTTACCTTGTTTCATATCCTCGTGAAAATAAGTAGTTATCATGTAATGTAGTTAAAGAGTAAGCATGAAAGACCTTTTCTTAATACAACCTAAAACTGTGCTTTTTTACTAAATTTGCAAAGGTTATCCCTTCATGACCTCTAGGCAACTCGTAATGAGAATGATATCCTTCAGGAGGGTACCAAATAATAGGGCTCCTAAATAGACGTCCTAGCCAATATGGTCATCCCCTCGAGATAATATAACTGTATGTGACAAAACAGCCTGTGACAACTTTAAAATTCCTATAGCCAAATGGTTCACTATTCCTGACACTATTGGTACAGACCATCCATCTCTGTTTGGATGCAAGTAAGGGCCTTTCCTGTATGGGTAAGAAATACTTCCTTCCTTCTTGCACAATTTCTTGATGTATAGGCCCTAGAGCCTTAATTACTCCCTCCTATTTCATGAGCCTCTTGTGTCTAGCAAAATGATGCAATGGTTGAGTAGGCTCACCCCTTACCCACAAATCCAGTCCATGTTCTTTCCTTTGAAAGTTGTTATAAGCCCTGGACCACTTATGTTGCTTCGCTGCGAAGGAAATGAAGGCCTGGAGTTGAATGTCCCCAACAAAAGGGCTACGATTATTATCCACCTCCCCTTCTAGTAAAAAATTATTCAAACAAAGTTCACAGAGAAGACATTGGACTTTTATCCCATGACCCTTACAGCATTTTATAAATTCTTTAGTTGTCTTCAATTCAACTGACTTGCCGGCCTTAACAACTTTAATATTCAATAGTAAATATCTTTCCAAACAAAACATAGCATAATTTGTAGCAGGAGACCTGCAAGATAACACATTAGAATACAAAGAGAAAATAGCATCAATTTGACCCACAGCCTTATCCAGCTTGGCTTTTACTTTCCTTAGCTTTTCTTCCTCTTTCCTGAACTTACCAAAAGTTTCACTCTCAATTATGGTCAAGTCATTAAATTGCTTCTGTAGCTCCTGATACTTTTTCAGAGGAACTGTGTCCTTCTTACATTGCACTAAAGCAAGCTGGGCATGTACCAGCTCCCCCTGTAACTCTAGAAGAATAGGATTACTGCTTGATGGAGCTCCACTGACTATCTCTTATGTCTGGGTGCCTTTATTGTGAGAGGATAAACCCTCCGTCTGAATAGCCATATCTATTCAATCTATATGAGAGCTTGTTTGCGTGGCAACCGTCTATGTAGAAATAGATTTGGTCTAGGTTCTTGTTGCCTTACCTTCACATATTTCTGTTTGTGTGGCCACAGTGACTAACTCAAAAGTAGTGCTCTGAGCTTTCCTATTTGTAGTTTCTTTCAATTTTCGATGTAGCCGCTTAACCCTCTTCTTAAGCTTCTGGTATTTCTTCCTTAGCTTCCTTAACTTTATTTTGGCTACTTGCTTCTTCTAAGAAGCATCTTTTGTAGGAAAAATTTTATCAATACCCTTTATATCTAAGGGTTCTTGGTGCTTGTCTTGATTATGTTCCACTATAACCATGTCACCTGATTGGTTATCAGATTCATGAACTATTCTTGTATCCACTTCCTCTTCCAAGTCTGTAGCTTCTGGGGAAGGAAAAATTTCTGTGTGACCAGAATCTCCTGAGGATTGAACTTTGTTAAGGTTCTGGTCATGTGGTCCTGTAGGTTGCATATATGCATTCAAATTTGCAAGAACATGGGCCATCCCTTCATCAAAGTCCTGCAAGAAATCATCTCGGGGGCTCATAGGTGGTGTTTGAGAAGGGCCTGCTCCATTTTCTGGTTCACCATCATTTTGAAAAAAAAAAATGTGCTTTCCTTTTTTCTGGGTCAGAGTCATGTTCTTCCACCTGTTCTGGTTCAAAATTGCATTCTTCCTTTAGTTTTGATTTAGAATTACATTCTTCCTCCAGTTCTGATTCAGAATTACATTCTTTCTCTACTTCTGGTTCAGATTCCTATATAGTAATTGGACTAGATGGCTCTGTCAGGCGTTCGACGCTACCCTGAGGATCTACAAAAGTCCTCTAAACCGGGTTTAACCTCGTAGAATGCCTACACTGATGAGGTCCTATTATTGTATCAACAGTTCCTTTCCTCTTCAAAATAGGGTTCTACTGTCCAATTTCCAAGGTTGCAGAATTTTGGACTATAGGGTCTAGCCTAATCTCTAGTGGTGCTATAAAATTATCCTAAGTTAAATTTAGCTGAGTAAGACTGTGACTAACAATTAGTCTAATCAAAACATGATGATTGACTATAGTATCAGGATGTTTAGCCCATCTTACTCTACCAGCTGTATGATGCAATAATGAATTCAAGAAAAATGGCAAATTGAGAGTAAGCTTTTGCCTTAACATGACTAAGAGCTTAAGTTGCCCTGGTTTTACCACATCCCGTCGATCATCATAGGTAATGTACTTCTGGACGACACTTGCCAATTCACACCATGGTTCTCCCAAAGAGGTCTGTTGAATGCCCTTGCCTTTTCGGGTTAGCAATTCACCTACGTCTTTGAAAATATCCACTATGTCATGCAACGTTACGTGATTTTTAGGCCATACTTCTCCTTCTACCAACAACCCAGAAGCTTCAGCTATCAGAGATTTGGATACTATTATTCTTACACCTTTTACTGTGGATGGCCCATTCTGTAAGTGTTGTAAAAATTCGAGAACGATTTCACTACTAGGGGCCTAAAGGCTGGTGAAATATGACATCCATCCTGTGCACACCAGAATTTCCCTAGCTCTATCAGAAATTTCCAACACCAAGGGCTCTTGACAAATTGATTTTCCACCCATAATATTTGAATTCTTCCAGTATTCACACTAAAATTTTAAAAGATTAACACAGTATGAAAAACGCAGCAAAGAACAACGATTTCTTTGGTAAAATGGGATAACAAGTACACGTAACAACTAAATTCCATAATGTGAAGAGAAATCTCCATGATAATTAATAATATTAATTCGAGGACTATCATACTGCCACATGCCATTTGATCATGGGATATCATAGCAACATATCAAGTCCAATAAGCAGAATAAATACAAGGCATGCAAAGGTGTAATGGGAATCCTCCCCCTCCTTAAAAGGATAGGTCACCTACGACCAAGTAGATAGGGAAAGTGTTGTTCTAACGACAAGGCAAGGGAAAGAATAGTATGACATTGAATGGAATAGAGTACGCATATAAATGATAGGACAACAAGAGGTATTGTTATAATGAGAGCGGAGTGTGTAAAGATAGTTATGAATAAGAGATAGGATGCTTTGGATTGATGATAAGTTATGCGAGAAAGAAAAGGACAACAATATGCCAAAAAGGTGCTTTGTTGATGGTATTCTAGTCGAGAATGATATGATAGATCGAAAACCAGTGTCTCGTGCATAAAGGTTCTAAACAGGGAAACATTAAGGAAATAATTTCTCCAATAAAAAGAAAGAATAAGAACAGAGTATTATAGTAATAATTGATGATAAGATATAACTTCAATACCATGAGTAGAGCCTTTACTGCCACTAGGCATCCATAGCCTCAGCAGGGTTACTTTTTAACCCATATGAGCCAAGATCCTCAATTTATGAATGGAGAATTTCAATGTTGTTCTACAGGAGATCAATGTGCTGGCGTGGTAACTAGATGACCACACTGCTATTCACTGGGATGTAGCAAAAGTGATTAGGCCAGCTCGTGATGAGACCTCCTGTTCCAAGGATGTTCTAGATATCCAATGCATCATAACCCTAGTGTGGTGGCCATAATGGGAATGTCACTTTGCTACATCCTTATGAACATGTTAGGCTGGCTCGTAATGAGACCCCCTTTCCTCCATCTGAAGAAAAAAAAAAAATTGCTATTACACATTTTTATGATAAATAGAGGGAGGCTCAATACTCCTTAAGAGCGGGGATGATGGAAGAAGTTTAACATGTCAATAGAAAAAGTATAGCCATAGTCTTATTTGTTATAGATAGAGAATATTATAACCAGGAAGGGTGGAACCAACATAGTATTAAGATCAATCAATATCATGTACAACAGAAAACAATGTAGTAAAGTAGTATATAAATAATTGTGTCTCTTTTGTTGAAAAGAATCTATCATCAAGAAGTTGTCCTGTTAAAGATCATAACATTAATGGTATTAACTCCCTTCAATAGAATCCATAAATTCTTGTTCGCATAAAAGTAGTGTACTTGATGACATGAAAAGAAAACAAAAGAAAAATTGGGCTGAGATAAGCGAAGAGCAATCACACAAAAGAAAAAAATTGTTGTTCAATTGGGTTGAACAGTGGTTGTTCAAAATATTGAAGAACAGTTGTTCAATTAAATGAATAGAAAAACAACACAAAAAGAAAAGAAGTGTTGTTGAATAGATTGAACAACAGTTGTTTAATATATTGAACAATAAAACAATGCAAAAAGAAAAGAAATGTTGTTCAATAGATTGAACAATAGATATTCAATAGATTGAACAGTAGATGTTCAATAGATTAAAAAACAGTTGTTAAATTAAATGAACAACAAAACAATGCAAAAAGGAAATAATTGATGTTCAATAGATTGAATAGAAGCTGCTCAATAGATTGAACAACAGTTGTTCAATAGATTGAATAGTGAAACAATGAAAATAAATAAAGTGTTGTTCAATTGGATTGAACAGCAACTGTTCAATAATTGAACAACAAAACAATGAAAAGAAAGAAACTGTTGTTCAATAGATTGAACAACAACTGTTCAATTAACTGAACAACAAAACAAATAGAGAAGAAGAAAAAAAAGGAAAAGAAAATCAAATCAACAATCATATTTACATATTTTACAGAGAATAAATAGAATTTATAAAGATGAAGTTGCTGAAGGATTGCCTCCTGCAGCTAAAACTTGCATGGTGGGGTCCACACGTATCTGCTGATAGAAAGATTCTCTGGTAAGTGGTTTTTGGTAGAGGCACACCCGATGCCTGTTCACTTTAAAAAAAGAACCAGACCCATCAATGGTGGCCAGCATAAGATTTCCATTTTTGTGTACTTGCTTTCTTTCATAGGGGCCTAACTATCTAGTTTGTAGTTTGTCAGGGAAGTCTTGAAACCTAGAATCATAAAGAAGTGCCTAGTCACCCTCATGAAATGTATTTTTCTTAATCAGGGAATCATGCCATTTGGCTCTCTTTTGTTGAATAAGTGTTGTATGTTGTAGAGCTAGTAGCAGAATTTCATCTAATTCATTCATCTGTTGTAACCTGTTAACCTGGGCTTCAGTTAAATCCAGTCCGACTTCCTCGGCTATCCTTAGTGTTTGTATTTCAAATTCTCTGGGAAAAATGGGTTCCTTACCAAATACCAGTTGATACGGAGAGTATCCAGTAGTGTTTCTCCAAGTTTTGTGATATGCCTACAAGGCCTCTGGCAGTCGAGCAGTCCAGTCTCATTGATGTGATGAGACTGTCTTCGTTAGAATAGCTTCGATAACTTTGTTGGTGCTCTCCACCTGCCCGTTCGCCTATGGGTGATACGAAGAAGTAATTATGTGTGTGATGTGATGATTTTTTAGTGTAGCAACAATCTTATGACCCATGAATTGTGGCCCCCCATCAGTATTTACTTCTCTGGGCAAGCCATACTACAAAATTTTTTTGAAAAGAAAATTAATAACAGTTTCCACTGTTGCTCTTGGTAATGCTACTGCTTCAACCCACATAGTTACGTAATCTGTTGCAACCAATATGTATGATTTTTGGTTGGATGGTGGTGTGAATGGCCCAATGAAATCTAATGCCCAACGCTCAAAGGGTTCTATCACCAGTTGTGGATGCAGGGGCATTTCATCAAATTGGCCAGGGCAGCCCATCCTTTGGCAACTATAACATGCCTGGACAAATTTCTTAGCATCTTTAAAAATAATGGGCCAATAGTAGCCCATCTGTAGATTTTTATGTCTAGTTCTATGATCTGCAAAGTGTCCTCCACAAGGTCCATCATGGCAGGCTTTTAAGATATCATAAATTTTGTCCTCCCTCATGCACCTACGGATGTGCATATCAGATCCTGTGTGGAAAATATATCCTCCAATCTAGGAGAAACGAGTTCTATGCTGCATAATGAATTTCCTTTCTCTAGGTGTTAGATGTTTGGGGAATTTTCCCACTGCTAAGTAATTCGCTACATCTGCATACCCTGGCATTTTTATGGCCACAACAAACAAATGTTCATCCAGAACTGATCCTCTACCACCACTGTATCGTCTATTCTGGAGAGGAATTCTGCCACAAGGTTCTCCTTCCCTGGTCGAGCCCTTATAGTTATGTCAAATTCCTGCAAAATTAGTAACCAACGAGTCACTCTTCCATTTGTAATTGGTTTATTGGCTAAATGTTTAATGGTAGAGTGATCATTATACAAAAATATAAGGTATCCAGTTACGTAGTCTCTAAATTTGTTGATATAATAAATAACAGCTAGAAACTCCATTTTGGTTACTGTATTATTCAACTCAGTAGGAGTAAGGTTTTTGTTGATATAATATATAGCATAAGGTTTCTTTTCTTCTTCTTGGCCAAGAACAGGTCCAATGGTTGTGTATGATGCATATGGTGAAATCGGGAAAGTTATATCCCAATTCGGGCCTCGTAATACTAGTGTTGTTGATACTAACCATTTCAGATATGTGAAGGTAGTGTCACATTTATCAGTCCATATAAAATCAACATTTCCTATCAAGGCATATAAAGGTGCAATAATTTGCAAAAAGTTCTTTATAATTCTACAATAATATCCAGTAAATCCCAAAAAACTACGTACCTCTGTTTGAGTGCAGGGAGTAGCTAATAAGAGGATTACCTGTATCTTTGTTGGATCTACCTGAATTCCAACTACTGAAATGTAATGACTGAGGATCAGGCCCTCTGTCATCATCAAATGACACTTCTCATGACTTAAGCATAGCCTAGGAGCAATACATTGTTCTAGGACTTTCTCCAATGTTTGCAATGCCTGATCAAAGTCATCTCCATAGGGTGTGAAATCATCCATGTACACCTCCAATCCTTCATTTATCAAGTCTGCAAAAATACTGGGTATGGCTCTTTCGAATATAGTAGGTGTGTTGCACAATCTGAAAGGCAATACCCTGTAAGAAAATGTTCTCGAGGGGCAACTAAAAGTAGTTTTATCCTGGTCTTCAGAGGCAATTTGAATTTGGTTTTAGCCGCTAAAGCCATCAAGGAAAGAAAACAATTTCTTTATTGCTAGTGTATCTAGGACCTCATCGATAAGTGGAAGGGTAAAATGTTCTTTTTGCATTGCTTTGTTGAGTTCTCTGTATTCAACGCATATCTGCCATTTTCCATTCTTTTTTGGGACAACTACTAATGGAGAAACCCATTTACTATCAAATATAGGATAAATAAAATTCACATCTGACAGTTTTTGAAGCTCTTCTTTCACAATATCATTTATATGAGGATTTAATCTACGTTGTGGTTGTCGAATGGGTCTTGCATCTTTATCAGTGTATATGTGGTGCATGAATCACTGAGGGTCAATCCCTTTCATGTTTGGGTAGTCCCATGCAAAAGCCCCTTTATATTTCCTAAGGACTTGGATAAGTTTTTGTTGTTGGTCATTACTCAGATTACTGTTAATGTTTAGGATTTTCCCTTGCTCGATTTGAATAGGCTTTCTATTATAGACAATTGTTATTGGTATCGGTTGGTCATTGATGTCTCTCAAGGAATCTTCCTCAATCTCATTGTCAAGGGCTGCTTCAATCAGGTGACATCTCAAATTAGACACTACAGCAGGGTGATTAATAAAGGTGTTAATGACATCATCTTCTCTTTGATTTTTTAATTCAAGCGCATCTGCCACAGTCAATGATGAACAAATATTTTCTTTTAAATATGTTGTTGGTTGTTTCCTAGTTTTTACAATGGTTAGGCTTGGTTAAGAAGGAGGGTATAAAGCCAGATTCTTTACATCATTCCCTGTGGGTATGGTCATACTACTTGTTCGGCAACCTATATAAGCATCAGTTGTTGCTAGCCAAGGAATTCCTAGTATTAAGGGATGTCCATCTAGCCGATTTTTGGGGTTAATAATCAAAAAATCTGCTGGATATTCCCAAGAGTCCACAGAAACCATCACATCTTGTAATGTTCCTTCTGGCCTAATGAATGAATGGTCAACTAGTTCCAGCAAGGTAGTGGTTGGTTCTAAGGCTATGATGCAAGAATGTTAATGACTGCCCCTAAGTCAATTAAAGCATTGGGAAAAGAGCAGCCATTTATTTCGACTATGACAATGGGATTCCCTGGGTCTTCATATTTTACGAGTGTCTCTTTGCCTAGTAATAAATCAAACAAAGTTTCGATGACATGGACAGTTGGTGTTATTTTTGTTTTCCTCACAGACTTCTTTGCACACAATTCTTTAATGGTTTTAGCATATATCGGAATATCTTGAATGGCCTGGAGGAAGGGTATTTTTATACAGAGCTTTTTTAGTTCACCAGAAGATCAAAGTGAGGATATTAAATTGGTTGAGGTATTATCAGTCTTTTTGGAAACGGGGGGAGAAGTAATTATATTTGCTCGAGATCTTCTGCCTGACTATATTTTCTCCCTATTTTATTTGCTGGTCATCTACAATCGAAGGCTTATTCGGATGCGTTTCTTTAACTCCGGGTTGCA